>JADBJO010000852.1:142500-157500 GCA_016801955.1 Conus betulinus
CTGTTGTTCTTGCGATTCTTACTGGGAGTGTGTGTGTGTGTGTGTGTGTGTGGGGGGGGGGGGGGGGGGGGGGGGGGCATATTGTTTTACTGAGGATGAAAATGCACTGTAACATGCGTGCACATCTCGTTGTTTTTAATGCAGGCGTTTTACCCTTCAGCTGAATTCAAATATTCTGCGCGGAAAATCTCCTCTTACCTGGTTGTCTCAAGCAGCGAACTGAACCCAGGACCTTTTCATATGAAGGGTACAACGCTTTGACCACAACGCCATCCTCTCCCATTTCTTGAGCATCTAACAAGGGCAACAACCATGAACATAAATAGTGACAAAAATGAATAAATGATAAAAACTAGCGTACGACGACAACTCCAAAATCATCAAAAAGAGAAGACAAAAAAAAAAATATCGACATACCCGTGCAATAATCAGTCCCTTCACTCTACCCGACCATCGAAGCTACAACCACCCGACCACACGTCCACACACACTAGCGAACTACTTCAGAAGCACACATCATGACGCCTGCCAATGCAGCTGCCGTTTGGAATAGACACGGCTGACAGCAGCCACAGTATCGTCCAGCAGGGAGTCGAAGAGCGCGTTGGTCAGCTGCAGCTTGACGGACAGTTCGTCGTGGCTGTAGTTGACCCACTCCGCCTCCTCCTGCTGAAGCTCCTCTACTACCAGCACCGCGTCCACGTGGTCCTTCTTCTTCCTCAGGTTCCAGCGGTTGGCGCTCTGCCCGCGGTGACGACCCCGGGAGGAACCCGGGCCGCCGAGACCCAGCAAGTCTCCCACCGTCGTCTGCACGACCGGCAGCAGAGCCTGCATGGTGGTGGGAGGACGGGACCCTTTGAAGTAGCGCCACCGCCGGGCCGGGGGAGCCTTCAGCCACGGCGCGGGCTCCGGCTCGTTCTCCTGCTGGTAGATGTCGCGCACGATCTCCCCGGTCACGTCGAAGACCAGGCGTCGGAAGGTGCGGCGACTGCCCGACACCAGACTGTCCTTGGAGTCCGCGTGTTCCCCCGCCGAGGCACGTTTCGTTGAGGTATTCCGGGGGCGGGGTGACAGAGTCCCAGGACTCTCCGCATCGTCGCAGGTCCCAGTACACCGACAGTGCGCTGGCCACGATGGCGTCCACCTCGGAGCGCTCGTGCGGCACCCACGAACAGGCTAGCGCCGGGATCCGTCTGAGGCGCGGGTTCTGACGAATCTCCGGCTGCAGTGAAAAGCATTGCCATCTAAGTGCAGCAAGAAAATGTCACTGATGATGGTATTGATGAAAATGGTGGTGGAGTGTAAGAAAAGTGTTCAGAAAACGAGTTTTCACGAACCAGCACAAAACAGGGTTGGTTTTTTTTTTTTTTGTTTGTTTGTTTCGTTTTTTGTTCGTTTTTCTTCCCCGAACGGAGGTTGGGTCTGTGGGCTTTTCCTCTAGAGGTGAGGATAAAAACAAACTCCTACGCATGCACACCATGTGCATAGCTTACAATGTTTTCCTACTTGGCAATGTTTTAGATGAAAATTAATCAGCAGATAAAAGAAGTAATGACCTGAATACACCTTTCCAGTAGAAAAAAATCAAACAAAAATCTATGCGTGCTACTTGAAAAAACGATGTAGATTTTCTAAACTTCTCTTTCCCCCCCCCCCCCCCCCCCACACCCCCCACCCCACCCCACTCCCACGTACATATTTTCACATACACACACACACACACACACGCGCGCGCGCGCACAGAAAGAGAGAGAGAGAGAGAGAGAGAGAGAGAGACAGACAGACAGACAGACAGACAGACAGAGACAGAGAGACAGGCAGACAGACAGACAGACAGACAGAGAGGCACTTGCAAATCACATATATGCTTGCGGCAATATCGAGGAGTTTCAAAGGGGAAAAATGAGCCAGAGAGAGAGAGAGAGAGAGAGAGAGAGAGAGAGAGAGAGAGCAGGGTAGTGGCACTGGGGGAGGAGGAGGAGGGAGGTATGCAGGGGGGTAAGAGAACACCCAGACGATACAGAAAAAGCGAATATCCGTTTAGTGGTCAATGCAGCGACTGCAGTATGGAGCGGCAGCACTGATAAGGGAAGGGGAGGGGGGGGGGGGGGGGGGGTACAGAAATAGGGCGGGGGAAAAAGGGCGGAAGTTGGGGCACGGTGCGGAGGTTAACAGACAATACAGAGAATAACTGTCCCAATACCTGTTGAGTGCTTGCCCTTGGTCAAGTCGTCGTCAGTGGTGTGAAGTGTTGAAGATGACTTGCCCAGGACCCCGCCGAACTCATCGTCCACGAAGAAGTCATCGTCTGCCGTGAGACCGCTGAAGTCATACTCCGGCTGTCGACCAATAAATAAAGCCAGTCAATCAATCAACCATCTTGCCAAACATTCACACACGGATACCTAATCAGTCTGGTCGCACCACCGTGTATCACTCTCACTGAAAACCGTTTCCGGTTTTTCGATCTTGCCACAGCTTGGTCGGATCAATACTGAAATAGGTGACACGTTGTCGCATAAGCTGTGTAGGATATTTGGTTTTTTGACTCACGCATGTTAACAAAAATGAATTTGTGTAATCACCCCGTTTCGGATGCCCGTGTGTGTGTGTGTGTGTGTGTGTGTGTGTGTGTGTGTGTGTGTGTGTGTGTGTGTGTGTGTGCGTGCGTCTGTGTGCGTGTGCCCGTGACCCCATGGTGAACTCAAGTATTAGCAGTTAAAAGCGTGAGCATTAAAAGACACGACATGACGATTGGTATTGATAAGCCCTTTCCAGCCATCCCCAACATGGAAGATGTCACCGGATTCACTTTTTAAACGACCATAGTTGTACACACAACACTATCTTTCATACAGTTTGCAGGCTCGCGTGCATGCATACTTCTGACCATGCCATACGGTGCGATTAGCTTTTGCGTGTATGTTGTGATCTGCTCACATGAACGACACAAGTAAATATTCTTCTCACACACACCCGTGTGTGCCCAAATTAGCATTCTACTTGGAGATAGTTTATGTGAGATAATATAAAGCGGTCTGTTATCTTTCCAGCATCTCACTTACCTCTTCCTCTCCCGGACTCTCAGGGAGACTTGAAGATTCCGTCTTCTGTCCTGAACCTTGACACGCACGACCTTTCCCCTCCGTCGCCTCTCTGCCAACGCTAGATTCCGGCTCGGGGGAAGCCGGAGCGCGCGATCCGATCCATGTTCATGTCGTAAGACCGATCCACACCGCTATCGTAGTCAGACGATCCGCTGATCACGGCAGAGTCGGAGCTCTCCTGCGATTCGTAGCTGCGGCTGCGACGGATCTGCGGGATTTTGGAGGCTGGAGCGCGCAGATGGCCGTTGAAGTGACCGGAAGGTGCGTTTTCTGCGGGCTGAGTCCTAGTACTTTTGGTTTTCTTCTTCCCTTCGTCCTCCTCTCCGTCGTCCACGGCGTCAAAGATTTTGGCTTTGGTGAGAGGCGTGGAAAGGATCTTTTCAACGGCTGAGGAAGGCAGGGCAGGATATCCCCTCACCGCTGGTTGGGGTGTGATGTGCAGCGGTGACGTTCACCATCTGGTCGGTGTCTTCTGCCTCCTGAGAGCCAGACAGGTCCGTGCTGACGTCATCCTCCCCAAGGTCAAGGTCTTGACTGTTCACAGGCGTATGGGACCGTTCTCTCAAAGTCTTCCTTTCGTGAACTGAAGATCGTGACGGCTTTGACTCGTCGGGGATTCCCAGTCCGTCTTGGCCCGCCGAGGAGTTCTCAAGATCGCTCCTCGCCTCAGCCTCACCTCCCACCTCCACAGCCGGGGTGACGTCACCCATTGGCACCAGCACACCGTGACGCGGCCGACACGTGAAGTAGCGCTGCCCCTCCCGACGTCCGTCCATGTCACCGTCAGCCTCCTCCAGCTCCACCCCGGCCCACAGGCCCGGGGCGAAGCCACGGGGCCCTTGAAGCGTAACGTACCATACAGGTGATCTCCCCCTACCTGCACACGGGGTCACCCTCGCGAAGGTCGTCCACCAGCGAGTCCATCAGCTGGTCCCCAGCCACTGCCCTGTTGACGGAAAACGTCACGTGTGTAATAGTTCGGCAACAAAGACCACAACAGTTTCGCTTTATTTACAAAAGCGTGCCGATTGTGTTCTATCACAAACTGATTTACTAAGGGCTTTTGTCTCTGTGTGAAATAAGGGCAAATCTTTTCAGGCGGATCTTTCCCATTTCATACAAAGAACATGAGACTGCGTTGGACAGAGCGACAGTTTGGAGAAACTTTATGGGCAGCTGGACAGCAGCAGAAGGTCTTCAGAGGAAACACACACACACACACACACACACACACACACACACACACACACACACACACACACACACACATACAACATTCAGACACATATACACATACACCCCACAGCGCCACTCCCATTCCACACACACTCTCTCTCTGTCTCTCTCTCTCTCTCCTCACACACACACACACATATGAAGATACACACACACACACACACACACACATACACGCACACACACACACACACACACACACACACACACACACACACACACATAAACACACACAAACGCACACACACACACACACACAGTCACACTAACACACACATAGATAAACACACACAGACATACACACACACGCACACACACGTACATAAACACACACACACACACACACACACACACACACACACGAGCACACACGCACACATAAACGTGCACACACACACACACACACACACACACACACACACACACACACACACGCGCGCGCGCGCGCGCGCGTTCTCGGAAATCTCACCTGTAGCCCGCCGTCAATGCGCGGTGTGTGTGTCGGGGTGAGATCATCGTCCACCGCGGAAAGACTCCTGTCCACCTCGTCCACACGGACACGGCGACCCCCATCCGCAGCTTGCTGACCCCCCCACCCACCTTCCTCCACGTGGGACGCTCCTCGTCGTCTATCAGCATCACCTCGCCCACCTCTTCTGGGGGGTAGAAGCACCTCCCTCTCCGTCTCCTTGCCTCTCGCGGTCCTTCACCCCCATTTCACTGACCAGGATGTCCTCCTCCTCCACCTCCTCCTCCTCCTCTTCGTCAAAGTCATGAAGGTCGCTGAAGGTGGTGGACGCCGTGGATCTCTCGCTGGAGGGTCGTGAGTGGGTCCTGTGTGAGTTGACGCGGGAGTCGCTCTCGCTGTCCGACTCCTGGATACCCGTGACCGGGCGAGGAGAACCCGCCGCCGCTGCCGAGAGGACACCCGGCAGCACAGTCCCCGCCCCGTCTCCAGGGCTGGGGGGACATTCTGTCAGTGAGGGGGATTTAGGACCAGGGGACACCGGAGAGGCTTCGGGCGTTGTGGTGCCGCGACCCGATGAGGGTGAGACGTCCCCGCCGCGAACGGAGATCGGGATCCGACTGTGTTCCTGCTCCCCGCCACGCTCCGAGACGGCGAGTCAGAGCGTCTGCTTGTCTCCTCTTCCACGTCATTCAGTTCTTCGTCGGCGTCTGTGGAAGGCTTGGATCCCTGTCCTGTGTGTTTGTCGGTGTGCGTCGAGGTTTTTCTCTACCCCGAGCGATGGCTGCGGCGACTCCGATGCTGCAGAACCGTTCTCCGCAAGTCTGCTCCGAGCGGTGCCTCCTTTCTCCGAGTTCCAGGACATGCTTCTGGGGATTCCCGATTTCCGATGCAATGCCCCACCATCCTTGTCCGTCGAGGGGCTACTGGGAATCCCCGATTTCTCCCCCTCTTCGGAGCCCTCGGGAGCGGGAGGCTCGACTTTTCCCTGTCTCTGGACGTGCTGCGTACGTGTTCGCCACTGTTGCTTTTGGGAATGCCCGATTTTCGCGTTCTAGTGAGGCACTTTGAGGGTGACCCGGGGAAACGCTTCTGGGGATGGAGGATTTCTCGCTGTCCCGTGAGGCGCTGCGTGGGATGGTGGATTTCTCGTTACGGGGGGTCCGAGTGTCCGGGCGGCAGCGATCAGGACCTGGGTCTTTTCGGTCAGTGACTGGTTCCCTCACGGAGGCCTCTGAAGACCTGTCTTTGTTCGTTTCAGACACTGCGGACAGAGAGACAGACCTGACACATCACTTACAACTTTGGTTGAGACCCAAAAAAGAACGTTTTGTGTAATCATAGCAAATTAATTGCATAAACAGACTCGCTTTTGACAAATCGTTGTGGGCATTTTGCGAATTCTTGTTTTCTTACATGTACCTATCATCCCTTTTTATGGCTTTTGAATACTCTCTTTTTTTTTTTTTTTCGCTGTCCGGTGTTCCCAGTCCGACGTGTTGTGTTACTCTCACAACGCTCATTTCTGATTACCACCTACTCAGTCACAGCTTCGTTCTCTCGTAGTCCCAGCGCTAGCTGTCCCCAACGTACTAACTAATATTACATAAGGCAACTCATCAGGTATCAGCAGTATTGTCGGGTCACTTGCGTACTGGACAGTGGTGCATGTTCTGATCAAGCATACATTGTCACTTTGAAATATGTAACCTACCGAGTAAACATGTTGGACATGATACTAGTCACACGTGGCAATCGTATTTATCAATGACACGGTTTGTTCTGCTATAGGACTGCGCGCTCGCCAGTATCACTTACCGCTTGTTGTCATATAACATAACCTTGCAGATTCTACTCAGTCTGTAGGGCAGTGACTATATTGAACGCATCGCAGAAATATAAAGCTGGTATTTGTTGCTTTTAATCTGAATTCGCTATAATATCAGTGGAGTGAGGCGC
Source organism: Conus betulinus (assembly GCA_016801955.1). Taxonomy (NCBI): domain Eukaryota; kingdom Metazoa; phylum Mollusca; class Gastropoda; order Neogastropoda; family Conidae; genus Conus; species Conus betulinus. The sequence goes on from JADBJO010000852.1 coordinate 149,269, forward strand.
TATGTTTAAGATGTTCGTGATGTAAAATGTTTTCAATGCAAATAGAATGTTCACTGAAATGTTGGCAGTAAACGACTGAGTAACAAACAAGAAAAAAGCAACGCAGTTAACAAAAAATCATACGACAAGCAATGACATCCATCCAAGAAAAATTAACAGTTTTCCAACAAACATCAACCAATAAACAATCACCCAATCAAAAATCATCTAACAATGATCAACAATCACCCAGTGAACAATCAACTTACAAAAAAACCACCCAATCAACAGTTACCAAATGAACGACACACAGCCACTCGACAATCAAAGAACAGTCATTCAACAATCATCCGACAGATAAGAAACAAGCACCAACAAATAGGAAACAAACACTCAAATCAATAAAAAAAAAAAATCACCCAAACACACAACAATCACCCAACAAAGAAAAATTACTCAAAACACAATAAACAATCACTAACAACCATTGAACAGTCACCCAACCAACAACAACCACCACCGAACAAACAACAAAAACAATCACGCAACACTCACCAATCAAAAAAAAAAAACCCAACGACCTCTCACCTTTCGCTGTGTCCTCCGCCGATGATGAAGAAGAAGACGCAGGAGGACTCAGAGTCTTCTCCCCCTCGTGGCCTGAAGGCAGCTCGTCCTGGCCATGGTCGGACTGACCTGGACCCGGCGAGGCCGAAGGGCCCGGCGATGGGGACTGCCAGCGTTCAGTCCGGGCTGCTTGATCTTGGGGGGCACTGTGGGTCTCTTGGTGCCCTCGTGCTCCAGGTCCGCCTGCTCGGTCTTCACCTGGGAGATGTAGATCTCGTAGGCCTGGCGAAACGATCAGCCAGGCGTGAACCATCTTCAGGTCGGCTGCTTAGGTGATCACGTGTCGTAGATGCAACCCCCTCCCACTTTGTTTTTGTTTTGTTTTGTTTTGTTTTGTTTTGAGTCCCTTGTCTGCATGTTTTTGTTTAACCCTGTTAAGATCTATTTGTGTGTGGACTCGAGGACACATTTCTATTGTCATCAAAACCTACGGCTGCTTTTTCACGAAACGCCACGTAAGTGTTGCATACAAGATTTTGGGTTTTCCACCCGATCCAAGTGACCAGCAAATGACTAGGGATCTTGAGCGGATAGGGAAGAAAAAGATTTGTTTTCTTGTCCAAAATGCTAGCACTCCAGACTACGACTTCCGGTCAAATGAAGAAAGGGAAGAAAAGAGGCCCCACTTTACCATCTCATCCAGAAGTCTAACCACCAGACCTCCACTTAGAGTCCAGAGAAGGGGGGGGGGGCTTAGTTTATCGTCTTGTATATACAATAAACTCCTAAACAACCACTCTAAGTCTAGAGGATACCGGGAAGTAAAAAGAAACACTCTTAAACGGACTCAAACCAAAGACCTGGAATCACCTGGCTCATCAGTCGTGTGTATGGTCCGTTGAACTGCCACTCTGCTACACCGAAGCAATCTGGCTACGACCGAGCCATTCTCAGGACCACCATCACAGGCTGGACCCTAACCATTCGTACGCGCAGAGTTGTCGCTGGAAGGAAGCTCAATCACCGCAGGCCTTTGCTTGTGACGAAATATGTTTTGTACGGCTCAACAGTAACCCGACAATCAAATAACTGATTGTGATGATAACCACGATGATCATGAAAACTCCGCTGCGTTTAGGACCGTTAGACACAAGAGATCAGTCTAAATACCAACGATCTGCAGTGGGGTTTTGTCGTTGATGTTTTCAGCTTTCATCTACCCTTAGTCGTATTACTCCCATGCTGTTGAGTCTGGCCATCCCATAAAATAACAACACGCGGTTCGTTGTATCTAAACCCCCGAACCGGCAATCCACATGAAGCAATAATATCAGGCAGTCACACGGCAATCCACATTACACAATACTGCAGTGCTTCCGAGTCGCATGAGTAGTTTTTTATTGTGTGTGTGGCACCTGCTCTGATCCGACATAGGCGAGTCACGTCCTACAAAGCCCTCTGCTGATGATAGCGATCGCTTTGGAGCCAGCATAACTGACCGACCACCCACAGAGAGGGCGTCATCACGTCCATCCAGCGACACTCGCCTTGAATTAGCTGATACAAAATGACCTCGCACAACTCTCCAAAGGCATGGAGGTGAAAAAAGGAAATCAACACTGAACACACTACAAGAGCTAGGCAAATGCTGCTTCTTTATGTTGACTAACAATCATAGTGGACACTTGTACATCACACTATTCAGAGAACAGCTTTAGGTACTTTACTGTAATACGAACGGGAATAGAAATAGCAACGATGATGATATTATATATGATAAAAGTAATGATGATGACGACGATGATAATAATAATAATAATGATAATAATAATAGCAAAAAAAAAGAAGAATGATGATAATAATGATAATAATAAAACGTATATGTAATACTAATAAAACTCTACAGAACACATTATAGTAATGACGCACAAAAGGCAAACTATACATGCAAAAAAGTAAACATACAACAGCATACCATATACACATTTTTTTTGGTCTGCAACAGAGCATATGCAGACACATGCATACTCACATTTACCAAAGTACATATTGCTTGGATCAATATACCACAGCCAGACAGATTAACGAGAGATGAAATGAGTTTTAAGGCCAGATTGAGAACGGAATCAGTCAGCCGTAATATGTCAGTAAGTCTGTTCAACGTCACCGAGGCTTGGAAAGAAGATATTTGTCCGGAAGTCTTTGTCTGCTGTTACGAAGCAAGGCGGAGCTGGCAGACAGAGAGTAACCTTGGAGTTCAGAAAAGATACTCTATGAAGGATGGGGGTGGTGATGATACAGAGTGAGAAGAAAGGAGGAGCTGGCAGACGGAGAGTAACCTTGGAGTTCAGAAAGATACTCTATGAAGGATGGGGTGATGATACAGAGTGAGAAAGAAGGAGGAGCTGGCAGACGGAGAGTAACTTTGGAGTTCAGAAAGATACTCTATGAAGGATGGGGGGTGATGATACAGAGTGAGAAGAAGGCGGAGCTGGCAGACGGAGAGTAACTTGGAGTTCAGAAAGATACTCTATGAAGGATGGGGGTGATGATACAGAGTGAGAAGAAGGCGGAGCTGGCAGACGGAGAGTAACCTTGGAGTTCAGAAAGATACTCTATGAAGGATGGGGGTGATGATACAGAGTGAGAAGAAGGCGGAGCTGGCAGACGGAGAGTAACCTTGGAGTTCAGAAAGATACTCTATGAAGGATGGGGGTGATGATACAGAGTGAGAAGAAGGCGGAGCTGGCAGACGGAGAGTAACCTTGGAGTTCAGAAAGATACTCTATGAAGGATGGGGGTGATGATACAGAGTGAGAAGAAGGCGGAGCTGGCAGACGGAGAGTAACTTTGGAGTTCAGAAAGATACTCTATGAAGGATGGGGGTGATGATACAGAGTGAGAAGAAGGCGGAGCTGGCAGACGGAGAGTAACCTTGGAGTTCAGAAAGATACTCTATGAATGGGGGTGATGATACACAGGGGAGTGAGAAAGGCGGAGCTGGCAGACGGAGAGTAACTTTGGAGTTCAGAAAGATACTCTATGAAGGATGGGGGGATGATGATACAGAGTGAGAAGAAGGCGGAGCTGGCAGACGGAGAGTAACTTTGGAGTTCAGAAAGATACTCTATGAAGGATGGGGATGATGATACAGAGTGAGAAGAAGGCGGAGCTGGCAGACGGAGAGTACCTTGGAGTTCAGAAAGATACTCTATGAAGGATGGGGGATGATGATACAGAGTGAGAAGAAGGCGGAGCTGGCAGACGGAGAGTAACTTTTGGAGTTCAGAAAGATACTCTATGAAGGATGGGGATGATGATACAGAGTGTGAGAGAAGGCGGAGCTGGCAGACGGAGAGTAACCTTGGAGTTCAGAAAGATACTCTATGAAGGATGGGGGTGATGATACAGAGTGAGAAAAAAGGAGGAGCTGGCAGACGGAGAGTAACTTTGGAGTTCAGAAAGATACTCTATGAAGGATGGGGTGATGATACAGAGTGAGAAGAAGGCGGAGCTGGCAGACGGAGAGAGTAACCTTGGAGTTCAGAAAGATACTCTATGAAGGATGGGGGTGATGATACAGAGTGAGAAGAAAGGAGGAGCTGGCAGACGGAGAGTAACTTTGGAGTTCAGAAAGATACTCTATGAAGGATGGGGGTGATGATACAGAGTGAGAAGGCGGCGGGAGCTGGCAGACGGAGAGTAACCTTGGAGTTCAGAAAGATACTCTATGAAGGATGGGGGGGTGATGATACAGAGTGAGAAGAAGGCGGAGCTGGCAGACGGAGATCAACTGTGGTTTGTAACTTTGGAGTTCAGAAAGATACTCTATGAAGGATGGGGGTGATGATACAGAGTGAGAAGAAACGAGTGTCCGACTCACACAAAAAGTGTCCGCCAGTCGAATGGCGTTTCTGACTACGACGTACAGGGGAAGAGAGAGCATAAATATGAGCTGTGCGTCATTACACACGATTTTCTTCTTGACTATACCAAAAACAACAAGGTTTGTCCGTTCGTATCGAAGAGATGGAGTGCATTAGTCACGGAAGGAGCTCCATCACCCAACCCTGTGTGGCTGCAGACTAAGGCGGAGAAGACGGTCTCGTTCTTCAAAAGAACCCCCCAGTCAAGTCACGGAGACGTGGACATACATCAACACCTTCGCACACGCTCACATCCACAACCACAATCATAAACATGCGGGCCTTTTCTGTATAGCAGGAGAAAGACACCTTTCCTGGCACCAAATCCAGGCACACACAAATGAATACGATGGTGGAGATAAAGGGCGAAATACGACGACGATTACGACAACGACGACGCAGCATTACCTCCAGTTGCGTCTTCAGCGATTCTTCCTGAGCCTTGAGCTTGGCTTTCATCCTCTTCGATCTCTCCTTCTTCAGCATGTCGGCCTCCTTCCGTCGCCGTCGCAGCATGTCACTCAGCTGGCGGATCCTGGCCCTCGTAGTCCGACATGTCCGACTGTGTTTGTTGTATTAAGGCGACAGGACACAGAGAGAACTGATCCACTGTGGCTTGTTGTATTAAGGCGACAACACACAGACAGAACTGATGAACTGTGGTTTGTTGTATTAAGGCGTCAGCACACAGACAGAACTGATGAACTGTGGTTTGTTGTATTAAGGCGTCAGCACACAGACAGAACTGATGAACTGTGTTTGTTGTATTAAGGCGTCAGCACACAGACAGAACTGATGATTAAGGCGACAGCACACAGACGATGAATGTGGTTTGTTGTATTAAGGCGACAACACACAGACAGAACTGATCAACTGTGGTTGTTGTATTAAGGCGACAGCACACAGAGAAAACTGATCAACTGTGGTTTGTTGTATTGCGCAGTACTGCATTATGCTGTATTGGCGTAGTTAGTATAACACTGTGCTGCGTTGTGGTGTGTTCTATCTTGTATTGCCTCGTATTGCATTGCATATGCTATATTGGCGTAGTTAGTATAACCCTGTGCTGTGTTGTGGTGTGTGTTCTAATGTACTGCGTTGTATTGCACTGAATTGTGCTATGTTGCATTGCCTCGAAATCAGACACTTTCCATTCTGTTTTTTTTTTTTTCTAAAGGTAGCCACACACACAGAGCAACTGGTTTGTTGCAACTGATTGCGTTCCGCGGCATTGGGTTGTATTTGTGTCGGATTAGAATTGCATCGGTTTGTGGAATGATTCTGGCCTCGCAGTCCGACAGAGTGACTGTTTCCTGGATTGCTGTACTGCGATTATGTTGCGCTTTTTTTCTAACTCTCTCTCTCTCTCTCTCTCTCTCTCTCTCTCTCTCCAAACACGCAGATAGGCCTACGCGTATTTACTTTGCTGTTTCTCTCTTATACAGATTTCTTTTTTTAAAAGTCACAAACACACGCACACACACACGCACGCAAGCACGCATTCACACACACACATAAATGCACGCGCGCACGCGCACACACACACACACACACTCGCGCACGCTTTACACACACACACACACACACACACACACACACACACACACACACACACACACACACTCGTACACACACACACGCACGCACACACACACACACACACACACTCGTACACGCACGCGCGCACACACACACCACACACACACACACACACACACACACACACACACACACACACACACACACACACACACACACACCACACACCACACACACACACACACACACACCACACCACCACACCACACACCACACACCACCACACCACACCACCACCACCACCACCACCACACAACCACACACACACACCACACACCACCACCACCACACACCACCACACCACACCCACACACACCACATACACCACCACCACACCACCACCACCACCACCACACCATACCCCACCCCACCAACCTGTATGAGACACGGATTCCTCCGACTCGCTCTCGGAGCCAGTCTTGTGGGACCAGGGCTGGGGGAGGGGGGAGTTTCCAGGCGGCAGGAGACGACCCACCAACGACTTCTTCCCCCTGTGGGTGCACCTCCACCTCCACCTCCACCTCCTCCTCCTCCCTCCTCCGCGTCGTTCTCGACCCGTTTGACGTCGCCGTTGACGACGTTCTGCAAGGTCCGGTTCTGACTGGTCGAGGGCGCTCGCGCGTGCGAAGCGGGGTTGTCTGATTGGTTGAAAGAGTTGTAGGAGGTGGTGACCCCCGCGCGTGGGGTTCTGGGGGTGCCTGGTTCGGGTCGAAGGTTGCCCGGGGCCCTCACTGGTGACAACACGTGTAGCTGGGTTGGTTAGGGACCTCACGTGATCAAAGAACTTAATGATAATAATGATGATAACAATAATAATAATGATTTTTAAAATGATGATGATTAACATCATTACCAGTAGCAGTAGTAGTAGTAGTAGTAGTCGTAGTATTGTTAGTGTTATTTTTATCAACACATATTTCCTTTCTTTGACCAAAAAAAAAAAAAAAAGAAAAATATAATTGAAACAGAAACAATCAACATGTTATAAACTTATGCAGGCTACAAGTGACAGACCTTCTATTCAAGAGATTGATGGAGAAAACAACAGAAAAACGAAAAAAAAAAAAAAAAAAAAAAAAAAAAACAGGCGGGGGAGAAAGAGTGAGACAAACGGAAGTAAAAGAAAAACAGTTTGTACGAAGAGAGAGAGAGAGAGAGAGAGAGAGACGGAGAGAGAGAGAGAGAGAGAGAGAGAGAGAGAGAGAGAGAGAGAGAGAGAGAGAGAGAGAGAGAGAGAGAGAGAGAGAGAGAGAGAGAGTCGGACGGACAGATGGACAGACAGTTACAAAGATAGGATCATATCAATTCTGCTGACCTGCAAAAAGGGAGGCAAACAAAGTTTTACCTGCCCCAATGCAAGACCACCTGTTCGACTGTCGGCTGTTTTTCTAAATCCCATAAAGAACTAAGTGGGGAAAAAAAAGAAACACAGGAAAACACACTTTACCATCGTCCGCCACTCTGCTAGCAGGTGAACAATACCAGACCATCAGTGTGATCCATTCAGATTCTGATTGGCCATGGCCTTCTGACGCAGCCAGTCACTTGGCACAATAAATAATAATAACGTCAAAAACAGCAACTTCCAATGAGAGTTTCACAATGCAAAATCTCCGGCTGTCGCGAGGCGTGTTCAGTACTGCCAAAATTACGCTGATCTTTTATTTCTACGCAACAGATAATTGGAATTCAGGTAGTACTTTACTTGCCATTTGCCCGACACAACTAATTGCCTGACCCGGGCAGCCATTATTTTCCTACCATGGATAAGAGAGAGAGAGAGAGAGAGAGAGAGAGAGAGAGAGAGAGAGAGAGAGAGAGAGAGAGAGAGAGAGAGAGAGAGAGAGAGAGAGACACACACACACACACACACACACACACACACACACACACACACACACACACACACTCACCGACACACCCTACTTTTGCACCAGCTGACATTCCTAAAACAGCCATATTCCCTCCATTTCAGTCTGCCTGCCTGGGATCACCTACCATATATCTTGTTGGATATACGAGAGAGAGAAGAAGGGGAATCAACTTTCAGCCACAATAAACATTCTCAGAGTAATCTGATTGTGTCTGTCCATAAATAGTCGACTCCTCACGCACGGCCTTGACGCGTTCAAACCTCACGCTCCCCCCCCCCCCCCCCCCC
>JADBJO010000852.1:162500-165000 GCA_016801955.1 Conus betulinus
CTGATTTTGTGCAATTTGGCTTGGCTGATTTATTACCAATGTATTGTACGGTTTTACTTGGCTAGTTTTATGTATGACCAGCATTGATTCTATTTCTCACAATGTGTTTATAGGGGCGCCTCTGCTTAGTACAAATTGCATTGTATAGTCTCTTCCTGACAGAATTAGCTTAATCTTTGTAACAATATTTGCCTGTAGTATCATTTAAAAAGTCTTCTACCGGTGTACAAAGCAACAATTGTGAATGATCACAACCTAGATAAACATGGCAATATTGATGAAAACGCTTATTACAGATTTATAAAGGGGGGGGGGGGGGGGGGGGGGTGGGGGGGGTGACGTCATCAGGAAGGACTGGCCGGAAAGGTTTTTACCAATATTTATTGGTATGCCAAGTTTGGTCAAGTCAGCGCCTGTCTTTGACAAGAAAGCTCTGAGAGGGCTCTGTGCGGTCCTTTGGGCAATGCTAGACCTGAGATTAGTTGCCCCAAAATGCCAACTTTAAAAGTTTACCATGTGTGTGTGTGTGGACAACCGAAACGGGATGATACCTATTCATTTGCAGATGTGGGTAAAAAAAACTACGTCAATGATAACAACACAATAACAACAATGACGATATCATTAACATCAACGATAAAACCACCATCTCCAACAACAACAACAACAACAACAATAATAATAATAATAAATTACCAATGAAAACTGACAACGAGCCAACAAAGTCACCAATTTTCATCAACATAGGTCCTATTATCAGCTAAACGACTAACTAATCGGTCTATCAATTCACCAGGCAAAATAAAAATGACATATCATGCGTGGCCTTAAGACATTCCCCGAACACATGGTCACATGGAACCCCAGACCTTATGATCTAACGATATACCTAAATCTAGTTGCAAAGTGAGGCGACTGCAGGCGGATATCTACACAAATTTTAAATGTTAGTAATAGCGTACCGAAAAAAAAACAAAAAAAAAAACCCTAGCCAAACGAATCACATGGCAAAACACGACGCGTTTTGGACCTCTTAGGTCTTCTTCAGGCAAGATTCAAAACACTCAGGACAACGAAAATGAACGAGCAATCACTTCTCTTCATCCACTTCAGTGCAAGATGGGCGTTGGATGAAAACTAGGCTGTCAAGTGGGGATGAGGTGGTGGGAATATCTTAAGGCTATGAGGTTTGGAAATCATGTTTGGCCATAAACTTTGAGATACCTAAAGCTCAAGCCTGACCAGATTTTAAAAAAATAATAAAAAAACCGATGGCCTGATTTAAAATATGTACAGCGTCAGGACTAGTAAGATTCCAAAGCCCGTGGCCTTGCGAAGTTTTTGGAAGAGCATGAAATAACGAGCTTTCTGAAGACCAAAGAATACCGAGATCCTCAAAGCCGATGGCATGACGAGATGCCAAATCCCATACCTACCGAGATTCCCGAATCCCATGGCCTGACGGAATCGCCAATTCCCATAGCCTAACGGAATACCCACAGTTCATGGCCAAACATGATTTCCAAACCTCATAGCCTTAAGACTTTCCCACCATACCACCCCCACTCCCGGCTTTGATGAGATTCCAGTTAAATACTTGACGAGATATATTAACCCCGCGCCAAAAGAGATTCCTGAGATCCATAGCCTACACAGATGTCTGAAGCCCATGGTCTGACGAGACTCCTGAAACGCGAGACCTAACAAGATTCCTATGATCTATGACCTAGTGAGATTCATAAAAACATTACCTAATTCGGTTCCTAAACACTTTTTGGTGAAAGAATGTTTTCTGACCAGAAGGGTTTTGTCAAACTGCAAAATGGGGGGACGGGGAAGTGGGGGGGGATATATCCACGGTTTCTTCCACCAGAAATGGTGACCAAGCTATCTTTGCATGTTAGTCCTCCCATCCGCTTTCACACCCAAGCATCAATTGGTTAAATCAGCCAACCAGTCAATCACAAATGAATGGACAGGAAAGAAAAAAAAACACAGTCACTGACCAGGGTACTGTCGTCGTCTGGTTGCTCGTCCACCTCTTGGCCCAGTCGTCCCTGGAGTTCCTTCATCTTCTCCTGGGTCTGTGCTCACACATACATACATGTGACCTGAATTCAGATTCTAATCCAGTACCTCTGGTCAGTTCGTGTCAGTACCCTCTGGTTAATTCGTGTACCTCTGGTCAGTTCGTGTTAGTACCTCTGGTCAGGTTGTCAGTTCCTCTGGTCAGTTCGTGTCATTTCCTCTGGTCAGTTCGTGTCAGTACCTCTGGTCAGTTCGTGTTAGTACCTCTGGTCAGTTCGTGTCAGTACCTCTGGTCAGTTCGTGTTAGTACCTCTGGTCAGTTTGTGTCAGTTTCCTCTGGTCAGTTCGTGTCAGTACCATTGGTCACCTCGTGTCAGCACCTCTGGTCAGTTCGTGTTAGTACCACTGGTCATTTCATGTGTCAGTACCATTGGTCAGTTCGTATCAGCCCCATTGGTCAGTTCGTGTCAGT
>JADBJO010000852.1:180000-190000 GCA_016801955.1 Conus betulinus
AGACAGACAGACAGACAGATAGAGACAGACAGAGACAGGGACTGAGAGACAGAGAGACACAGAGACAGTGACAGACAGATAGATACGTAGAGGGACAGACTGAGACAGACAATCAGACAGGCAGATAGACATTCAGACAGATAGACAGACAGACAAAGAGAAGACAGAGACAGACAAAAAAACCGAGAGAGAGAGGAGAGAGAGAGACAGAGACTGACAGACAGACAGACAGACAGAGGCAAACTGACTGACAGAGAGAGAGAGAGAGAGAGAGAGAGAGAGAGAGAGAGAGAGAGAGAGAGAGAGAGAGAGAGATTGAAACGGCTTTAATGTGTTCTGGTCACAGACATACCCAGACACGCCGGATGGTGGAAAGTCCAGTTCCGCATATCCATGCTAGGCTGATAGGGATTCTAATCCAATAATGAACGTTGAGAAAAGTTAAGTATGATGTATTTCTGTTTATACATTGATAAACGCAATACACACATTGTATGGCGTCCATTGCGTATGCAGCTTATTCAGCGTAAGATAATGGAAATAGAGAGAGACAGACAGAGAGAGAGAAAAAGGGGGTGGGGGGTGGGGGGGGTACTTTTCTGTGACCACAAAAAAAGCGTAAAGAAAAAAGATAACATGTCACAACAAAATAGAGGAAGGACACGTTGACAAACAGATGTTGTAGAATAAACAACTGGTGTCTTACTTTGGGCAGGGTGTAAGGTCTGTCTATGAAGTCGCCATACTACGACAGAAAAGCTTGTGTGTAATGAACTGGAACACAGTGCGAAATTTTGAAAGACCTTTTGTTGAAACAAAGACAGGTGGAATGGATCGCAAGGGCAGAACAATATCGGACTGTGGTTAAATCATTATTATTATTATGAATACTTATACAGCGCCTATCCTTGGCTAGACACCAAGCTCTAAGCGCTTTACAATCCACACTCGTTTACACTAGGGGCTGCCTACCTGGGTCGTGCCGACTGATGAGCTGCCAGCTGGGGCTTCATTCAGTCGTTTCCCGTGTCATCCAGTCAATGTCGTTCAATATCGTTCACTCTATTTTCTTCCTTCGTTCATTCTTTTCATTTCTCACGCACGGTGCATGCTATGTGTAACGTGTCATCCATACCAACGGCCAAGCCGGCCTTCTCTTCCGAAAGTTGGTAATGGGATTTTGACGTGTGTGCAAGATGTTATGCGTGCCGTTCACACACGGAACCTCGGTTGATAGTCTCATTCAAAGGACTGTATGGGAAATGGAGTCAGAGCCAACCTTAACTCCGAGGGAAAAATCCCCTTGTACCGAAGGGGCCCGGCAGAGGTTCGAACCGCAACCCCAGACTCATCAAAGATTACGAGTCTGGCGCTCTACCACCGAGCTAATCCGGCCCTCAAAACAAATCATGAGAGAGAAACGACGAACCAAATAGAAGCTGGGGTCGCAAAGTACGACAGAAAAGAGCAAATCGTTGGCACGCATTTTCGAGAAGATAGGGATAACAGTTTAAGAAGACCCTCCCGTCACCCTCAAGGTGGAAATGGGGGAGGAGGGGGGGAGAGAGAAAGAGTCAAGACGGGAGACTGACCTGACAGAGGCGAGTGCGGGGAGGGTCTGACACGGTCGGGGCGGGAGGGACTACGCCTGACGCCGCCCCTGGCGCTGACGTTGGTGGTCGGGACCCTGTACTGCACGTCCATTACGAACCCGCCCTCGTCCGTGTCCTCCGCCTTGGGTTTGGGGGTCTGAGGCTCTTTCTGTGGGAGTCGGAGTGATTGTCGTTATCCGGTCAACGTCACCTCGTTCATCATCGTCGTTATCACCTTCGTCGTCGTCGTCGTCGCCATCGTCATCATCATCATCATCATCATCATCATCTTCATCATCATCAACATCGTCGTTGTCGTCGTCAATCGTCGTCGTCGTCATCATCCTCATCATTATCCTCCTCATCATTTCATCATCATCATCATCATCAGCAGCAGCAGCAGCATCATCATCATCATCATCCTCATCATTTTCGTCATCATCATATTATGTCACCACGACTATCACCGGATTTGTTTCTACGGTGACACCAGGTCTTCTTCCTATGGTTCTCTGTGTCAGCTATTGCAGTCCGGTCTGTAAATACCAGCATTGTGTCCCTGCGCTTTAAGGAACCTGTTGTCACGTTAAACAACGTCAACATTGACCTACACGAATTATTGAACTACTGGTGCGTGTCAAGTCTGCTTTTTCCGCCCAGATCCTGCAGAGCACATGCCGCCACAGCGTCCGTAAAAGAACCCGCGGCAGCAAAGGAAAAATTCAGTAGTGAAAATCATCTTCGACAGGCACACCAAAAACATACACAGGTAGAAAAATAACATAGGAGGCGCCGACCAATCGGGACATGTTCTTGGACACTGCACCTTACTTTCAGGTTGAGAAGTCTGTTATGACGATGAATATATATACAATACACACACAATATACGTGCTTACCTCAAGATGGCAAGGTTTCTTTTTTGAGCCAACTAATTATTTTTTTTGTTTGCAAATATCAAAAGCAAGATTCTATTACGTAAGATTTTTTTTTCTTTCTTTCTTTTTCTTAGATGATATTGCTGAACTTGCTCCGCCACGCATCTTACCTGAGTGGTTTTTGGATCTCTGGAACCCGTATTTTTCTGACCCGTCTTGACGTCACTGCCCAATGACGTCACCTTAGCGTTCTCTTTGTTGTCAGTCTGAAACATATCGTACACCTGAACATGGACAAATCCTGTATGCACAGTGTATTACAGACGTACATTCACAAACGTCTCTCTTTATAGCATAAATTGTTACTGTCAACTACGGCGTATCGGATCTGCTCTAGAACAACCATTTCGCGCCGAATATGAGAAGATAAGCAGCTGCTCGTTCTTCGTTTTCATTGTCCTAAATGTTGTTTGTTTTTGCCTGAAGAAGACCCATGAGGTCAAAATGCATTGAGTTTTGTCCTGTAATCTGTTTGTCTGCATTGTCTTGGGAACTAAAACCCTTTCTTTCTAAAATTTGCTTCAATTTCTGCCCTCGGTCACCTCGTCTCGAAACCTATTCTAGAACACCCAAAAATTATGTGAATGGACGGTACACCTAAATGTGTCAATTCTCTCATTCTCTCTCGCATCGACATCTCCCTTGTCTGGTTGTCTGTTTCATCCAGCCATCCCAGTCAACGAGTGCAAAATTCCACACATAAACTTGTCCCCCCCCCCCCCCCCCCCCCCCGATCTGAAGCCATCATTCCGGCCTACACGTGGATCGGACTCTTTTATAGCCAGCCTAAAAACCTTCTTCCTTTTGGAATCTCTCCCCCCAACGCCACTCCCTCTATTTGTTGATTTCTTTCTTTCGTTCTTTTTCAGTTTACTCTGGGATCATATAGTTTCATTTTGAGTCATAGTATACATGGGCTCAAATGATGTGTAAACCCTTTGAACTGGCTTGTCTCACACACACACACACACACACACGCGCGCGCGCGCGCGCGCACGCGCGCACGCGCACACACACACACACACACACACACACACACACGAAATGCCCCCCGCGCATGCACGCACGTAGGGACATGTACACAGTAAACGGGCGAGGCGGTACGGACACAGTCACGCATACATGCGCTCACACTCACACGAGCACACATGCACATTCACGCGCAAGTATGCACAGACACACACATTCGCGCACGCACTTCTTCCTCTCTCGATGTGCCTGCGCTTATCTTCCTCAATTTTGCAATGGTACTTTCACCTCGGGTCTCTTCGTTTCTCCCTTCCTTCCCCCCATTTTGTCCCATTTCTCTCCCAATCACCCACACTTGTCTACCTGTCTGTGTGTCCGTCTGTCTGTCTGTCTGTCTCTCTCTCTTCCACCTATTCTGTCCCATTTGTCTCCCAACCACCACCCCTCTCTATCTCCTTTCTATCTTCCTGTCTGTCTGTCTGTCTCTGTCTGTCTGTCTGTCTGTCTGTCTCTCTCTCTTCAACCTATTCTGTCCAGTTTGTCTCCTCTCAACCATCCACCCCTCTCTATCTTCTACCTGTCTGCCTGTCTCTCTCTCTCTCTCTCTCTCTCTCTCTCTCTCTCTCTCTTCCACCTATTCTGTCCCACTGTCTCTAAACCATCCACCCCTTTCTATCTTCTACCTGCCTGTCTCTCTCTTTCTTTCTCTCTGTCTCTCGCTCTGTCTGTCTGTCTTCTCTCTTTCTCTCTCTCTCTCTGTCTTTCTGTCTCTCTCTCTCTCTTCGGCATGAGCTTCTCTCCCCCCCCCCCCCCATACATACATCACCAGCTCCCTCCTCATTCCACATACCCTTAACGCCGAGGACGCAGAGGCCATGGCTGAGGACGGGGAAGATGCCACACTGTCTCTCTGTGAAGGACTGGAACTGCCGCTCCCCAGGGGCTTGGAGTTCTTGTCCTTCATGCTGGACTTCTCCGCCAGCACCACACCTCCTGTTGGCAGAACGAGAAAGAAATACAGGTGAAAACAAGATGCAAAAGCATATAAACGTAGTCCCAGTTTATCTTGAACACAAGTACTTTCTGAGATATTCCATTAAAAAAGAAAAACCATTTGAGCCGTTATAGCCGTTAGTAAACGGCTATTCTGGTAAAATTAAACATCGAGCATCATCTGTGACCCATAATGAGCATACGTACAAATTTTCAGAAAGATCGACCCAGAAGACTTGTCCGGAGCCAGTGGAACACATTTTGATCACGGACAGACACACAGACAGACACACACAGACAGCATTTCTTTGTTACCATTGTAAAGTACTCCCTGCAAGTAAAGAACCGATCAGTTGAACAACATGATATACATAGAAGACTAAATGAGCAGATAAAGGGGGGTGGAACTCAAAAGCAGTGCGTCTAAAATGAAATGGATTAATGAAATGACACACACACGGGGGGGGGGGGGGGGGGGGGGGGGTCCGGATCCAGACCGACCGAATACTGAAAATACGACCCGTCGGTGAGGCGCCGAGCTGGGCGCTGGCGCTGGCGATCTTGCTCTGCAGGTCCAGCGAGGAAGACCTCAAGGCCTGCAAACGACCCTCCTCCTCCTCCTCTCGTCCCCCTCCCCCTCGGCCCCCGCAACCTCCATCTCCTCCACCCCTCCTCCTTTTTCCGGCGAGTCCCTCCTGCCTCGTCCTCCTCCGGCTCCTCTCCCCACGTTCTCCCCGAGGCCCTGTCGCTTGGTGACCACTTGCGAGAAGCGGGTGAGGGCCGAGCCCACGTCCATGTCCAGGGTCTTCCCTTGGAACTGGATCGGCTTGGGGCTGCCGGGAGACAGGGCTGTGGAGGAGGAGGAGGGGGTGCGGGAGGGGTACCGAAGCCTGGGTGGCGACGACGCCTGGGGGTATGCTGGGGTGTATGTGGGGACTGTTCCTGCTGCCGTAGCTGTTGTTGCTGCCGCTGTGGTCGGTGATGGAGGACGGGGAGGTGGCGGTTCTCGAAGCGCTGTGTCTGAAATTCGCAGGTCTTCAGTTTGGGGTCTAAGTGTAAAGGTGTATTTGTGTGTGGACGTCAATCAGGCGTGAATACGCAGTTGGGGAGCTTTGGTGCGGAGAAGTTTAAGTGAATTCGGTTGTGGTGTTGACAGTTTAATCAAGATGGCCGGAAGGGACGGGGATGTAATAATGGGAAGCAGGAGAGAGAAGTCGGAGGTAAGGGTGGGGAAGGGGCGGGGTGGATTAAAGGTAGAAGCCTGTCAAATATTACACTAACACAACCAAGACATAAGCACGTTAAGACGGTCCAGTGAGAAAGATGAAACCGGTTATGGAACGGGGCCGGATTAGCTCAGTTGGTAGAGCGCCGGACTCGTGATCCTGGGGTTGCGGGTTCGAATTTCGGTACAAGGGATTTTTCCCTCGGAGTTAACATTGGTTCTGACTCCATTTCCCATACAGTCCTTTGAATGAGACTATCAACCGAGGTTCCCTGTGTGAACGCACGCACATCTTGCACACACGTAAAATCCCATCACCAACTTTCGGAAGAGAAGGCCAGTTTGGCCGTTGGTATGGATGACACGTTACACATAGCATGCACCTTCCCAGAAGATGGACTATGGCTGCCTTGATGGCGGGGTGAAAAAAACGGGTCATACACACAAAAACTCCACTACCTGTCTATACAGTGTCCACAGGAGTATCAGCCTGCGTGCGCAGAAAGAAAGAAAGAAAAACGTGTAGGGAAAATAAACAAAACAAAAAACAAAGAAAAACAGGAAACTGCACGTTACTACAAAAAAAAGAAAAAAAAGAGGAAAACAGTTATTGTGAACGCAAAGCTCATAGAAAGATCCGAGTTTATTCATTAGAGTCCAGTTACTGTTGAGCTATATAGACGTTTTCAACGGTGGATAGAGTTCGATTGTAGCTTTATTCCTTTTGCTTGTTTTTCCGTAGATTAGGGGAGTGGGGGGGGGGGGGGGGGGGGGGGGGGGGGGGGGGGGAGTACGACAACCAAGCCGACATATAAGCATGCACATTATGTGCGATCGCGCGCGCGCGTCCTCATGCACGCACGCACGCACACACACACACACACGCACACATGCGCGCGTGCGCACCCACTCACCCAACCACACACACACACAGACACACATACATACTTACATACACATAAGCACGCACGCGGGCGGGCCCGCCCGCCCGCCCGCACGCACGCACGCACGCACGCACGCACGCACGCACGCACACACACACACCCACACGAGTACGTCGTGCATATTTTATCATTTACTACGGTGTCTAAATAAAAAAAAACAACAACAGCAACAACAGCCACATCTGATTCAGATATATACACATAACTCATACGAGCATGTACTCTCGCCTCTCCTTAATACAAATACTTGTTCACTTCTCTTCTTACTGTGTCCCGTTTGTTTTCCTTTACGCCCTCACCCTCACTTATCCCACCTTACTCCCTTCCCCTTCTTACCACAACGAATTCAGTATATCCATATGCAACCAGAGATGTTCTTCCCGTCCTTTCAGTCAGCCGACTAAATACAGCAAAGCTGATCGCGTCCAAGTCGCTTACACCGAATTCTTGTGCGACCAAAAGCTCCGGTTAAAAGGAAAGCCAGATAAAAAAAAGCAACTGATTTCACTTCAACTGGATATATATATACATACATATATATATATATATATATATATATATATATATATATATATATAATGCTGAAGATAGATATATGTATATATCCAGCTGAAGTGAAATCAGTATATATATATATATATATATATATATCCCTCTCTCTCTCTCCCTCTCTTTCTCTGCGACTGAATTATTGCAATACCCTCTATCTAACTGTCTGTCTGTCTGTCTCTCGTTCTCTATCTATGTATCGATCGATCTATCTGTCTATCGATCGATCTAGCTAGCTAGCTACTTAGATGTCTGTCTCCATCACTTTCTCTATTTCTCTCTTACTCTCTCACCCGCTGCCATCCCCCTACCCTCCCCCACATTCTCCGTCTTCTCCATTCTTCCAGTCCACACACGCACCTGGCGCCGGACGACGAGGCTCTTGGAGTGGATCCCTCCTCGCTGTCTCCAGTCAGAGTGTCTGCATCGCTGTTGTCCTCGCCATCATCGTCACGGCCGTCATCCACCTCCATAGGCGTCCCGCGGAGGTTTGTGAAGTCCTTGCTGGAGTACCGACCCGGCTGGTGACAGCGTGAACGCACGTGTCCTTCAGTTTGTCTCTGCTTTGGTGCAGCCAGAATGTGGTGTGTGTGTGTGTGTGTGTGTGTGTGTGTGTGTGTGTGTGTGTGTGTGTGTGTGTGTGTGTGTGTGTGTGTGTGTGTGTGTGTGTGTGTGTGTGTGTGTGTGTGTGTGTGTGTGTGTGTGTGTGTGTGTGTGTGTGTATGTGTGTGTGTGTGTGTGTGTGTGTGTGTGTGTGTGTGTGTGTGTGTGTGTGTGTTTGTGGACGAGGACACAGAACAGTCACATACCACAACAAACCAATAAAAAGGAAATAACGGCGTTTTATATTTTTCGTCGTCATCATTTGCCTATAAACCAAAAAAACGCAGGAACGCCCATTTTCTATGATTGTCGGTCCAGACAATCCTCCCTTGTCGGTCCAGACAATCCTCCCCTTCACAAATTTCGCATTATAGCTCTTATCGTGTGAAAAAAGCCAATTCTAAATAATAATGCAACCCATCATCTCAAAGCTTTCAGTAAATGTCAATCAGCCTATTTCAAATTGAAAGTAAATCCTTTTTCTAATGACATATATGCTGTGAGTGCGGGCTTCTTTACAATAAACCTATGGACCTCCGAATTTCATTGGCAAGTGATCTGCCATTTTGAGAAAATTGGGGCTTAATAAAGTCGAGCTGCCTAGACATTCAGAAGGTCCTTATCAGCCATCTTGTTTTTCAATGTTGAAGAGTTTGAAAATAGACTTGCAGTCGATAGACTGTTCTACAACGTATTTTCAGATAAAGACGTTTGCACAACATTAGTAATATTGAAATAAAAAAATAAAGGTCAGTAGGCTCTTTGAGCACGTTATATAGAATTATAAATCTTATTTTGAAAGAATTGCGAGACTCAAAACACACTTGCACGTGATATAAAGATACCGTATTCACAGAACACACAAATGACCACGACACGAAACTGATTTTTTTAAAGAGTCAGCGGCCTTTATTTAGCCCACTGTACAAAAATCAACTCTATGCGACTCAGTATACCTTTTCACCGTGATGGATAACGGATTATAAATCACAGCTGACGCAGTGCCATTGAGTTACTGTATTGATATAGTGTTGGAACCATTCATTGTTCATCTTCTGTCAACACTGCGGTCATAATGTTTCTGCTGTGGCCACTTTCAGGTGATTTCCTCCGTGGATAAAACCGCACAATAATGGATGATAGCTAGCACGATTGGCAACATCCAGCCGCCTATCTCTCTCCGTTACTGTCTCTCTCACCACCCCCCTACCACCACCACCCCTCTCCCAAACACACATACACGTTATCTCTCCATCTTCCTTCCTGGACGTTCAAGCACTGGTGACGAATTTCATGGTCTGTACATATTACTTCGAATCGCTATTTTAAAAGATATGTCGTACTTTTGTCAAAGTAAATGATCAAGCTTAGAAAGAAAGGATATATATATATATATATATATATATATATATATATATATATATATATATATATATATATATATATATATATATATTGAGTTTAAAAAACCACAACAGACAAGATAAAATGATTTCCAAAATTTTCGGCTTTAATGCCTTCCTCAGTGGTGGTGAGTCGACTGTATATATATTAATGTGTGCGTGCGTGTGTGTGTGTGTGTGTGTGTGTGTGTGTGTGTGTGTGTGTGTGTGTGTGACAGACAGACAGAGAACCTAGACAGCGCAGACGCGCTCTCATCTCTCTCTCTCTACTCTGTGTGTGTGTGTGTGTGTGTGTGTGTGTGTGTGTGTGTGTGTGTGTGTGTGTGTGTGTGTGTGTAAATAGCAATACAGTTAAATGTAAGATGGACAAAAAAAATCCACAGTAATATTTCTCAGTGCTTTCGACGCCATCAGCATATTCAAATACACGTAAAAGAGACAACGTTTGTCAGCTTTGGACTGCCATTAGTGACCATGCCCCAGGGAACGAGTCGTAGGCCACTTTTGACGAATTGTGTACAAAAGGAAAAAAAAAACTGAAAAAGGAAAGAAAAACAAGATGTAGACAATCGATTGTATTTGTTGTTAAAGTTTGAATTTCAAAGTCATCTTCCCCCATGCTGAAAATACCATTTCTAACAGAATATTGCCATTTTCTGAGCACTTAAAAAAAAGAACTCTGGTATGGACAAATAAAAATATGCCATCGTTTTATCGTTTTACTTGTACTTTCTTCTTCATATTCGTGTATATACTTGTTTATTTACTGACTATTGATGTATTCA
>JADBJO010000852.1:200000-217500 GCA_016801955.1 Conus betulinus
TGTCTGTCTGTCTATGTCTGTCTCTCTCTCTCTCTCTCTCTCTCTCTCTCTCTCTCTCTCTCTCTCTCTCTCTCTCTCTCTCTCTCTCTCTCTCTTACCTGTAGAGGAAGCGGCTATTAGTCTCTGATGTCGAATCTTTTCCGTGTGGGTTATAATGTAAATCGGCACACCTCTTACAGCATGTCTTTGTTGAATGTTTTTCCAAGGGAAATTTCCAGTTTGTGTTTTAGACTTAAATATAATTCATTAAAATGTAAATATGTTGATACTGCAAATGCATATGTGGGGAAAAAACTTTTGACATTTCATGTACTATTTAATTGTCCCATTATGCGGCAGTACCTACCCAATTTTCAGTTACCAAATAATCCTACAATTGATGATTTTAAGACTCTGACTTCAAATCATTCATTTTTGGCTAATGTATCAAAATATTTACTTCGCAGTCCTATTGGTACATAGTATGAGATTTCAGTATTTTTTAAGCAAACATTGTTTATGTTGTTCATGTTCACTGATTTAAGCATTCGTTTAGTATGACATATTGATACAACACAACACGACATAACATCAATTATGGTACATTGTATAATGTCATACAATATGGTACAATATGACATAATACAGCATGATATAATACAATATGATTTAACATAACATAATGCAACATGGTATATACCACAATATGATATAATAATGTGACATAATATAATTTAATACAATACACTGTAATATGACATAACATATAATATCATATATCATGTCATATCATACATTTTACAACATATTATGATGTAAATTAATGTAACGTAATGTAATATGGAATTGATAATTTCAGCAATAAAAACCCACTGATCAACCACAGATCCATCCACTGATCAATCGCACGGATCATTCCCACGGATACGCCCGACAGATCCACCCCACAGATCCAGTCCCGCCTGATAGATCCACTCCACAGATTCACCCCACAGATCCATCCCATGGGTCCACCTCACGATACTGCCCCCACTGATCCGTCCCACAGTTCCACTCACAGAGTCGCCTCAGAGATCCACCTCACAGATCCACCCCACAGATCCTCCCATAGATCTGGCCCACAGATCCACGACACAGATCCACCTCACAGATCCATCCTACAGATCCATCCCACAGATTCACCCCACATACCCGCCCACAGATCCAGAGATCCGCCCACAGATCCACCCTACAGATCCACCCCCACAGATCCGCCTGTCATGTGCACAGGATGTGTGAAGGTGTCGTGTGCACATGTTGTTTCGTGTTTTAAAGACCTACTTGAGTGCTCGGCTATTTTTTGTGTGAGAAGTCTCTATGATGCATAAAAAGCGCTCGCGGTGTTGTTTCGGACGAAAAAATTACCGTTTGGATTTATTTTGCGTAAATTGTAGAAAGCACACCTGCGGAAGTTGCAAATCCGACACTCCAACCCTGTGACGTCACAAGTGTGTTAGCGTCAGTGAAAATGGCAGCCGAATCAACTTCTGCGGATTGCATCGCTGCGAAGAAGAAGCGGACGGGAAATTTTGTGCAGTTGCTGAATGTACGGGGACCAATAGTGATGGGATAAGTCTGCATAAGTTTCCCAACTGACGTGCAATTAAGAAAGAGATGGACTGATTTCGTCCGCACATGTCGAGAGAACTTCGGGCCACAGTACTCGACACCAAACAAAAACTCGTTCGTCTGCTCAAGGCACTTCACAGATGACGATTATCCATTAACATACGGTCTGTGCACAGACTTCAACATGCCGAGAAGAAATAAATATTTGAAGCCCGGAGCAGTACCAACAATTCAGAAGCACGAGTTCAGTGTGTCAGACAAAAATCACGTCGAACCAGCTCGCCCTCTCCGACGACTCACTGCAGCTCGAGTATCATCACCACGGTTGCAACAACCTCGCCAGCAGCAACCACAACAAACCACAACATACAGCCGTCCGGTGGTCTGTGCACTGCGGGGTGTTACACTGTTCGAGGTGCCTATGCCAAAAGAGAACGCAAGAGTGAGTCTCTCTCTCTCTCTCTCTCACACACACACACACACACACACACACACACACACATTGATAAGCAATCTCACTCACACTGGTAAGCAAAGAAAGAAAAACGCACACAAACACTGATAAGCAATCAGTGAATCACACACACACACACACACACACACACACACACACACACAGAGAGAGAAACACACATACACCCAAGATCATCAACTGTAGAACACTTCTGATGTTTTTAGTCATTTTTAATTGTCAGTATTATTTTCATGATCAGTTTTTACACTGTTTTACTTCATCTTGATTTGCTGGCATTTGATATTGTATTATCAAATTTTTAAACAACATGTACACCAGTTTTTTTTTGGCAGATGAACTATTCTTTCACTATTCCTTGGGTACCTAAATACTTGGCATTCTGTAGAGCTTATGTATTGTAAATGGGAAGTGTAGTGTGGTGGAAGGAATATAAACTTTTTTTTCCCAACTGTGAAAACAAAATCAACACACACAATGCTTAGCTAAATCCCAGAGAATCTGAACTGAAATCAAAAACTGAAGACTATTGCTAGTTTTGTACCCCCCCCCCCCCCCCCCCCCCCCCCCCCCCCCCCCCCCCCCCCCCCCCCACCCACCCACACACACACACACTCCCCCAGCCATCCCCTGCCCAACAGGTCATTCATATTTTTCATGTTACATTATTTATTTCTTTCTGAAGAATTTCAACACTGGAAAATGTTACGATTTTATTTTATATTGGTTGCTTTTCATTAAAAGGCGAATTTGATTGCACAGGTTGTTGACAAAGTCCTGCAAAATTACATGGTTGAGGAGGAAACAGAATCTTCTTCACCTGTGATTGAGGATCAGCCACAGAAGCTGACAGCTGATGAAGAGGTTCAGACTGAGGCAAGCTTTTCTTCCACGACATTCATGATTCATATAAGTCCTGGCTGGGTGTTTGTTTCATTTGCTATATATTGTATATTGTTTCTGGGTATTATACACAGATTTTCGAGAAAAATAACAGAACTTTGGCTGGATTTTGCAGTGTTCACTCCTCAAAAGATATATTTTCATGAACTACAACTTTCGGGGATAGTGCAGTTCATTGTTTTATGTCAGACATTGTCCACTCATAATGGTGATAGCACTGTGTTTGTGTGCAGTTATAAAATCTAGCTGTATCTGTCTGTCTTCCTACCTGCCTGTCTGCCTACCTAGCCACCTACTTACCAACCAGCTTACCAACCTATCAACCTACTTAGCTACCTATCTATCCATCCATGAGCTTGTATAATGTTCCTGTGCCATATTTGATACATTGTTCTGGTAACAATGTTTATATCATTTGAAATTTAAAATTAATTTTTGATACATTTATCTGGTAGCTATGTTTACTATAGTTTCTTCTTACTTCCAGGTGTCATTGCAAGTAGTGTGCCAAAAGAGAATTAGCAGACCCAAGACATACAGCAGAGGTGTTCAAGTTTACCCAGAGATCCGTCACAGAGGTATGTACATTTCGGGGAGGTGGGTTGGGTGTGAGGATTAATTTAGAGGACAAGTTGATTAAGCTTCAGTTCATGCATATTTTTAAGCTTGAAGTATCCGCATTTTGTCTTTCAGCATTTTAAAAAAATCTTTTGACTGGATGTTTTTGTTGAAATCAACTTGAATTTTGTGTAGTGAAATTTTTGTTCTTTTTTCTTTTTTCTTTTTCTTCATATACCGTATAGACTTAAAAAAATTTTATTGTGAGGTTTTTCCTTCTCTGTTGTGCTGAATTTGGAATTAAGCAGTCAGCTGCACTGTTTCTCTTGATCAGAAGTAAAACCTAGTTTAAACTTACAAAGCATATTTCTTTTCTTAATGGTATGTGGATCTGACTGTTCATGATGTCTGTATATATATATTTTTTCTATTCTTACAGATGTTCAAACCCACACAACCTGACACACGCTGTACGAGCACCCAGTGTGAGCCAGGTCAAATAAGGCATCCAGCCACTACCAGTGCAGAACTGCCTTATTCCACAGAATATGAGAGCCAGATGGAACCATCGTCAGAACTCAGTGAGCCATGGCATGATGATAACCAGGACAAAGACTTTATTTTCGATGAAGATCAACTGTCAGAAGAATCAGACATGGAATTGGAAGAGGAAGAAGACATGGAAAGGTAACACATTTTCTTCAAAATGATTATTTGATCTTAGTATTATGGTAGTCTTGGTACAGAAATCATTGAGAAAGTGGGGTTGGGCACAGTAGTATGGATTGCTGTTAGTAATGTTGCTGAACATTCAGACTCTATGTGTGTGTGTGTGTGCAGGGATGTAGCAAAGTGTTGGCCCTTGGCAAATCACTGAAAATATTTTGAAATAAGGGGATACGGTGCTGTCCAGTCGGCCTGTAGGCCACACAGTTCATGGATTAATGGCTGAAGGGTGTCGTACACAAATCAGTGCAGCGTGTGGGGGTGTATTATATTGTTTTTTTTTAACACGAGGCTCAGCTGGGGTTGATAGGAATCAAAATAGTGACTTCACTGTTGGGACAGCCCAAAGTTTATGTGTGACATCATCAAGTGTGTTGTATAATACTCCACCCCTTCAAAAAGAAAAAAAAAAAATGTTGGAGACAAAGCCATCCCCCAACCTAAGTGCAAGTTGAAGTGAAGTAAGAAAACTGAAAATAGTCAAAAGAATTGGAGTTGCTGGCCACGGGCTGAACATTTTTTTGCTTCCACTTTGCATTCCTGAGGTGTGCTTGTTTGATTCTACTTCTTGTGTTTCAATTGCTCTTTGCCAGAGACATTTGGAATCTGATTTTTAAACAAAATATGTCTTAAAAGTAGCTTGAAACAGAAGAAAGTATGTTTACTATTTTTTTTTTCCTTTGAGCTTGTTTAAATGAGCTCAAATAAATCCATATACTGTATATGTTTCAGCTTTCAACAGTCCTCAGACCAGGAGAGGAAATACATTGTTTTTGAAAGCAAACTTCTTGAACTGTTTGCAACGTGTTCTGGATGTTGCCAAGCCACCCTGCCAGCCATGAAAAGGGAGGTGGGTTCCATGCTACAAGTGAAGCAGGAGTGTAGCGTTTGCAAGCATACCAGGATCTGGACCAGCCAGCCTTCTGTTGGGGAGATACCAGAAGGAAACCTGCTAATGACAGCAAGCATATTGTTTTCAGGTAAAGCATGTTGTTCTAATATCCTTGTCTGTGTGGATCTGGGGAGAATAGGGACTAGTTTTCCCATTAAAAAAAGTCTGCATGTTGTGAGAGGCATAGATGCATAAGATAAATATGTGAAATAATTATGTAAGTTACATGTGACTGCAACCATTTTCTGTAAAATTTTGGGACAGTAATAATAAACAGGTCTGTAAACATGATGGCTTTTTGTTTCACAGGATCCCAGCCCACAAAAACCCTACGGTTTTTCTTCGTCACATGGGAGTTGCTGCTGTGTCTGAAGATACCTTCTACTGTCATCAGAAAGCGTATCTTCATCCTGCGATTGACCATGAATGGAACTGCTTCCAGACTATCTACATCAACCAGGGAAGTAAACAATTTATCAGTTTTTAAAACTGAGCAAAAAAACAGCATTTTTTCACAACAGCAGTTGCTAGAGTGTTACATATAATTGTTATAAATACAAAGGTCTTTTTTTTTTTTTTGAACTGATTTTCTCAAAGGCAAATATTTCTTGAGCAGTACTCTGCCTGACAACTGAACTGTGTATTCTTTAACAGGTGAAGGAACGTGAAGGCCAGCTTACGCTTGGGGGTGATGGGAGAGCTGACACACCAGGCCACTGTGCCAAATATGGCACTTACACAGTCATGGATCTGGACTTCATGATGGTTGTAGATGTACAGCTCAAGCAAGTGAGTCATATCTCCAACACTCTCTTTTGGTGATAGGAAAATGGTTCAAGATTTTCACAAACATGAACTGCATGAAACAATCCTTTTGCACCTATTTATGCATCATTCAGTTCTTAATTTAGAAGTTTACTCAAATCTTAAAAAAAAAAAAAATGCATAACTTACAGACTTGTTGAGATATGCTACACTTACTCCTCGAGTTTCTTCATAACCTATACTTTACAGAGCAATCAAGTTGGAGGCAGTGCCCACATGGAGAAGGCGGGGCTCCTGAGCAGCATCAAGTTCTTCACTAGCCAGAACTTGGATATTGGTGAACTTGTCACTGATCGACACCCATGATCATCAAACATGTGTGCGGGAAAATATGAAGGATGTAAAGCATTCCATAGATGTCTGGCATGTTGCGAAGGGTAAGCACTTAGTTACAACCAACAGCCAATCCAAACTGCCCACCCTCCTCATTTTTATACTGTTTTTCCTTTCCCATGTTTGTTGTGTTCTTGTCAACACTCCAGTGTAGGAAGTATTGTGAATGTTTAATACATCCTGATGGCCCCAACAGTGATAACATTAATGCACAGACTGACACATTACATGTATACATCAGAATATGTTTTTCAGCTGCTGTTTATAAAAAAGATACTCTTAATATTTTAGCTGCCTTTACACTGCTGTGTGAATTTCTGCAGACTTGCTTTTACCAATCCTTTTTGCTAAAGGTATTTCACAGGCATGGGTATCTGTTTTATGGGTAACCTGCTTCTAACATGATTATAGTTTTCCAATTTTACAATTTTTGTTTTCTTCATGAAATTTAGATTTGCAAGAGGCATAAAAAAGGTTATGGATGACTTTTACAGTGAAAAGGACAGCCTTCACTGTTTTAAGCATGACAAGGCATTTTTTAACACATTATTTCATTTCAATTTCTTGTCTCACGCTTTCAGGTTTGAAGAAAAAACTGTTGAAAATTTCAAGTCAGAAGGAGAGTGCAGCGATCTGTCTCTGTGGATTAAATCCATAATAAATCACCTGTACTGGGTTGCTGCCTCTTCCAACACTGCAGCTGAGAAGCAGACAGGTCATGCTGGAGAAGTGGAAGAGCTTGGAAAATCATCTTCACGACAAGCATACCCACAGTGGCCCACTCTTCCCTGAGTGTCTACATCCTGGACTTGAAGGCCCAGAAAGGAAGAAGAAATGGTTAAAAGGAGGTATACTTTCCTCTGCTTGTTTACAATCAGTTGTACATGTCTCAGCTAAGATGTCTGATACTCATGTTTGTCTGTGTCATGATGGAAGATTCATTGCACCCGATAAGTCAGACAGCCAAATTGTATACATATGCATCTTGGTTGCAATCAACACATGGAAAGGAAAAAGAGTATTGTCTTCATTTCAATCCTTGTGTTGCAGGTACTAAATTGTCTGTGACCCTAGGAGAGGTGTTGAACAGCCGTCAGATGCTGAAGGACGTGACCATGCTGTCGACCGGGCCACAGACAGCTGCCATTGAAGGATTCCACTCCACACTGAACCATTTTGCTCCCAAAATGTTTGGGTTTTCCTTCAAAGGCATGCTGCACAGGTAAACAAATTGAAAAGCAAGAATGCCCTCCCTCCCTGTTACTGTTCTAATCAAGACTAAAGTAAAAGTGTTGATAACATACTTGCTTCTGTGTCCTGAATTCCAATTATGTGATATATTGTGTAGTTCTACGAACTTCAATGTTTCAAGACAATTCCTTGAACATAAAACCGGTAGGTGAAAATGATATGCAGAGAATACATTTTTGTCTTGTCCTTGATTGTATGTTCATGCTTTTCCCAGCTATTTTCATATGTTTTCTTTTATTGTAGGTCTCTTGACAACCCCCCCCCCCCCCCAGCCTTTTTTGGTCATGGTCATACCTATATATAACTGTATATAAATGGATGGCAACTTTAGTACATTGGGAAAACATTATGATTTCTTATAATCAATAGGGTTACTTTAGCATTATTTAGCAATTGTTAAGCTTTTATCCAAGCTTAAAAAGTATGTGTGTTTGTGTGCTTCGTATTTTGTTTCAGAACAAAACTGGCTGCCCTGCATTTTAATTGCAACAGTAACAGACAGCAGGCCACCACAAAGGATGGGAACAAGTCCTTCAACCTTTCTTTCAGAAAGGGGAGAAAGGAGTTCAGTATACAGGAGATCAAAGAGGAGTTTGATTATTGTAGGTGATATTTTTTTATTCCTTACTTTATTACTGTAAAAAAAGGAAAGAAATCTTTGTTACTTAATCCAGGATATCCATTGGTGGCATTGGAAATTGAAAAAAAAATTACGTTGATTCTTATGAGTAACGACTTGTCAGAGACAGTATTTGTTTGGTGTCACTTTTGAATGGATCAGAGCATACCATTGTTTAGGATGAACACACAGCCAGCATAAAATTGATATTGGAGAGGGATGGTGTAAAGTGGTGGATGTTGGGGGAATCAGCTTGCCAACTAATATAGGATGGGGAGGGGGAGCTTTATTAAATATACTGTGACTTGCATTGCTTGCATTCTGCACTGTGTTTGGTTCTGAAGCTGTAGGCCTTGTTAACATTTTCAGGGCTGTTGCCATGAGGGGACACAAAGGTTTTTGATGTTGTGGAGACTGTAGCTGAAAAAATTATTTTACAGGTATAACCTACTTGAAGAACTTGGAATATACATATAGCAATGCCACCTCCACCCTCCCTAAGATACTAAGCCATGCTGAATGAGTTTCTTTTGATTTCTAATGATATAAATGAATGTGCAGGTTATGTCTACCGCCTGATGAAGCAAGTGATCAGTCTGGCACAGAAGCAGACACTTGCTGAGAGACTGGCACTTCTTAAGCAGCAGCCACAACTGGATGAGGAGGAGGAGGAGGAGACTGATGAGGAGGATGACATCCCACCACCCATTTGTTCATCCTATCAGAAGCCAGACAAAGCTGAGGCAGTCAACCGCCTTCTCAGTCGATACAATACATCAGGCGCTGTCAACACAGATTCCTGTGACTAGTGTGTGCATGCACAGGCATGGAAGTGCGAGAAGGCCTGCAGGGGACATTTGGCAACAGAAAATTTGTTCAGCCTGAGCTAAAGATTTTGTTTTGTTTTGAGATAATGAAAGGAAGATGGGAGCTGAGGATATGGGGCACAGTATTGACAAAACATAAAACTTTGCCTCTCTCCCTTACCTCCGTTGCACTGTAGAGGGTGGGTGGGGGTATAAAGTTTTTAAGAACACGCAGTGCATTTTCAGGGCTGTTGGGCAGAGAGATGTGTGTTGGGGTAGGGAATAACACTACCATTCTTTAAGAGGGTGGATGGGGGTTTGATGGTGAAACTGCACCAGAGAATCAAAGCCGCCCATTGCTGTTTTTTCTTCTTTTTTTTTTTTGCTGTTTTTTTGGGTTTTAATAACATCCCTTTGTAAAGTTTGTTATTTTTTTTTTTACAAATCCTGTTCTTACATTTTTCTTCACATACAATTACAAACATAGAAGTACAAGTTGTTAATTACTGAGATATACACATGTTGAGACAGCAGGATGAACTCGTCAACTGGAGTTT
Source organism: Conus betulinus (assembly GCA_016801955.1). Lineage (NCBI taxonomy): Eukaryota > Metazoa > Mollusca > Gastropoda > Neogastropoda > Conidae > Conus > Conus betulinus. The sequence goes on from JADBJO010000852.1 coordinate 209,530, forward strand.
AGATTTCTTGTCTTCCCAGTCTGAAAGTGCAGACAGTATGTTTCTGGGAGATGTTTTTCCGTTGAACACATTTCGTGTCTGGTGTGGGTGTTATATTTACTTCACTCTTTCAATATTGTTGATACATCATCATCATCACTCTTTCAACAAAACAATTTATTCAAGAATGAAATCAGCTGGACAAATCACTTTTTTTTTTGTTTTCAACCTATGTTATTCTGGCTCAAGAAAGCCAGTATACTGTCCATTGGGGCTCGGAAAAGTTTTGCGGATGGCAAGGACCGCACAGGCTGGAAGGACGACTCGAATTTCCTTCCCCAAGTAGCCCCAGACAAACCTTGCAAGCTGTCTGTAGGCAGTGTAACGGTAGCGGCTGAAAAAAAAAGGCAGAAAAGATGACTTTTAAACAAGACATATATATGTATTATGTACTGACTGACTGACTGAGAAAGAGAGAGACAGAGAGGTAAGTTTCCTGATCACTGCATTTTTTTAAATATCACATGCACAACTTACTAGAATGTAGTATATAAGACCTGTGAAATAAACTTTCAATTCAATCAAAGTTGTAACGTGAGCTATACAATATTCTATGTGTAATGCATGTCATAACTGTAAATTTTGCCGTCCGATATTCTGTATATGTCGGTATGTTTGACACATGTTAGTTTTTTTTGTTTTTTTAAATACTTTTTTCTATTTCTTTCTCATTCTGTCTTCCATTCCACAGTTCCTTCTTTCTCTCTTCTCCATTGTTTCATCTACATGATCTTTCTCTTTGCTGTACATTTCCGGAAGCAGATTACCACATTTTGTATGTCTATTTTGTTATTAATCATATTTGTACATGTTGGACAATATTGTAGTAAAAAATCCATGAAACATATTAGAGATGAGTTATCTTTTTTTTAAAGTTTGAATGGATCAGAGTGAGAGTTCAATGTATGCTGAGGAAAGTTTTGTTGTTGTTGGATATACAGACACGTATACACAAACAAAAATCGCTAGGCACAATCCTCTGAGTTCTTCATGTTAGTTTTTTGAAATGTTCTTTGAAGAAATGATTTCACTGTGAAATGTATTCATGTCTGATCTCAAGCCTGCAGGCTGAGTCAACTACAAAATATGTTGCTGCACTGGTGCAAAGGGTCGAATGATTTCAAAGCACGAAAATGTGTGTTCACAAAAAAATGTATGTTTTGTTGCTTGTGCACAACAGGACAAGATAGTTACAGATCACACTTTACACCTAGAGAATATTATGTGACCAACATACACATTTAACCAGAATGCTAGAGATAAAAGTGAATTTTACACTTACGAGTCCAGTTACCATACTATTTCAGATGTGTGTGTGTTTTTTATCGTTGACATTTTCTAAGCAAACACAAGCAAGAGCCTCATCAAACTTAGCAGAATGACAGTCATTGTAAAGACCTTTCCAGTTAATCCATACACAAAGATATTACTAAATCAGATCCGCTCTAAAATTTTCCACCTTGAGAGGCACACATGTGGGTCATTGTGTAACTGGCAGAAAAGCGGTAATCAAGATCAGGACATTTCAGAGTGCTGTCCTTGGTGGCTGAACTAAAGAAGAGCCAGTCAAAAAAGTGTGGGTGGAGGGGCTATGGGGTGTTCAGTAGGAACTGGCAGAGACAATAAAAGGAAATGGGAAGGCCGAGCAAGAGGGGAGTAAAAATGAGCGGTGGGAGATAGTGCTTCAGGGCACTTTCACAGTATGTGGTCAAAATAATAGTGAACTGCAAAATTGCCCGCTTGTGTGTGTGTGAGCAGCTGCTGGTCTACCGTTCTTGTGTTTGTTCACCAAGTGTTACAGTGTTGTGTTTACATTCCCATCTCCTTCTCCACCACCTTACACTGTTCTTGACATGAATTAAAAAATAATTTCATGTACACACATTGCCGTTTTTTTTTCCCCTTGCCCAGCCACTGTACTTTACTCCAAAGACCACCCATACTTGCTGCCCCTCGCATTCACCCCCAGCATAATACAGACACAATTCCGAGTGTGTGTTTCCCATCTTCTTACTGTGCCAACAGCACATTGTTGAATTTTTTTTTAAACAAGAAACAAATTCATCAAGAAAAAGACCTACTTGTTTACATCAGAGATGGTCTCGTTGTACTGTTGCCTGTAGTGGTAGTAGGCTGTCTGAGGACATATGGATTCAGGCACACAGGACTGAAACCTGGATGCAGGGTGATGCAGCCTACATTCACTTCCTCCAGCATTGGTGCTATCTCTTGGATTTTCGCAGCAGCAAATGCACTCATGCACAGTTGCCATGCATAAGCAGCAATGACAAGAGCACCTGAAATGCACAGAGAAAACAAAATATATTATTGACCAAGGTGAAATACTACGGGAAATTGTAATTCTATTGGTAAGCATTGGTGATTGCAAATTTAGACTTTGTGGGTGGGTGGTTGATGTGATTTAGTTTTTCTATATTTTTTTTTAAACATAAACAATTTATGCTTTCTCTCAAACACAAACTTGATTTCAGGCCTGTACTGTATACTAAAACACACACACACACACACACACACACACACACACACACACACACACGAGTAGTAGGCCTACTCTCTTCGTTGTTGGTTGATTCCAGTTCGAAAAACAAAGAGTATGGCGATTTGAATACGACATTTAAATTTTTCAAAAGTGTGTAACATTAAACGTAAGCTTCAATCTTCAATTTTGTAGGGCCTGCTGTCATAGTTGATTATTATTGACCTGTGTGCACAGAGGCGTAAGATGAAATAAACAAAGATCTAATAGGGGCAACAAAAAGATGGCTAAAGAGCTGTACAATCGCCTTAGTACTCCAACTGCATACTCCTGAGTTCAGCTCCGGGGCTGCGTGTTGCGGCAGGTAAGGGACAAAAAAAGGGGGTGGGGGGGGGGGGGGGGGGACTCAACTAGCCTAAGCCAGTGATCCAGGGTTGTATCAAACTTTTAACAAGAAATTTCAACATGGTTTCATATTTTGCTGCTCACTCATGACTACGCTATTCCACTACCAGTGAGCGACACACACTGACACAGTCGCTGCGACAAGACGAAGAAACAATGATTCACAAACACTCGACTGTGACGTGACTCGCACCTAGTCTGGAACTTACCATTCAGTTGACTCCAGTCTATCGTATTCAGGTTTTTTGATGTGTGTCCTCTTCTTCATGGTCATCCACAGGTGCAAAGGGTTCGTATCTGTATGGCTGAATTTCGAATTCCGCATTCTGAACCACTGGAAGTGGTAATTCATCGTCTTTTTCATGGCGAAAGCAGCTCTCTTTCGTTCCGTCTGCCATGCTTGCTACACACCACCTACGTCACAAGGCGAGAGTTACTCCCCTTGAAATCTTGATTACAGGTGCAAAAAATGTCTCGAAACCATCACTTTTATCCAGTTATTTCTAGCTTATTTGATTGAATTCAAACTCCGTATTCTGGATTTGTCAGTTTCCGATGATGTAGATAAACAATTACAGAAAAAACAGCCGAGCACTCAAGTAGGTCTTTAATGGTCGGCGTTTCTTTGAAACCAATGACACCTGGCATTGTTAATGGTTGGAATTTCTTTGAAACCAATAACACCTGGCATTGTCAGTGGTCGGCGTTTCTTTGAAAACCAATAACACCTGGCATTGTCAGTGGTCGGCGTTTCTTTAAAAACCAATAACACCTGGCATTGTCAGTGGTCGGCGTTTCTCTTGAAACCAGTGACATCGGGCATTGTTAATGGTCAGCGTTTCTTTGAAACCAATGACACCCTGCATTGTTAATTGTCGGCGTTTCTTTGAAACCAGTGACACCAGGCATTGTTAATGGTCGGTTTTCTTTGAAACCAATAACACCTGGCATTGTCAATGGTCGCGTTTCTTTGAAACCAACGACACCGGGCATTGTCAATGGTCGGAGTTTCTTTGAAACCAATGACACCGGGCATTGTCAATGGTCGGCGTTTCTTTGAAAGCAATGACACCGGGCATTGTCAATGGTCGGCGTTTCTTTGAAACCAATGACACCGGGCATTGTCAATGGTCGGCTTTTTTTTTTAAACCAATGACACCCTGCATTGTTAATGGTCGGCGGCGTTTCTTTGAAACCAACAACACCCTGCATTGTTAATGGTCGGCGTTTCTTTGAAACCAATAACACCCTGCATTGTTAATGGTCGGCGTTTCTTTGAAACCAATAACACCCTGCAATGTTAATGGTCGGCGTTTCTTTGAAACCAATAACACCCTGCATTGTTAATGGTTGGAATTTCTTTGAAACCAGTGACACCGGGCATTGTTAATGGTCGGCGTTTCTTTGAAACCAGTGACACCGGGCATTGTTAATGGTCGGCGTTTCTTTGAAACCAATGACACCGGGCATTGTTAATGGTCGGCGTTTTCTTTGAAACCAGTGACACCGGGCATTGTCAATGGTCGGCGTTTCTTTGAAACCAATGACACCGGGCATTGTTAATGGTCGGCGTTTCTTTGAAACCAATGATCCCGGGCATTGTCAATGGTCGGCGTTTTCTTTGAGACCAATGACTCATCAGCATTGGAGGTGACTGTCTCCTTTCATCTCCCTGACCCTGACCATCGTCGCCACAAAGGAGATGTCTGGTCAGACCCCCGGGGTCAGCTAGACACTTGCTAACTGCGTATATTATTGAGGATAATTCATTGTATATTACTGAGGATAATTCAATGCTTATCTAATTTATTCGACACCCCCGTAATTGAAGACAGCCCCTAATTTATTTCTCCTAACTTTACGATCCGCTTTCTCCTTGTGGTGTGCCATTGGCGTGTTACAATGGTACAGAGTTTTGTTCGCTGTGGAATCTCTCTCTCTCTCTCTCTCTCTCCTCTCTCTCTCTCTCTCTCTCTCTCTCTCTCTCTCTTAAAAAAATCTGATTTCGCCTGTCAAGACGTTGTCATAAACTTTGACGGATATTCCGAAGACCTTGTCTTAACAACACCAGATGCAGTTTCCAGAGTCGGTCGGAGGAACCATATACTGTAGAAATTTGTCCTAGAAACGCTAAGCTTAGAAATTGGATCCGTTGGCATCTGCCCTGGAGCAGTTATGTCCCTTGACGTCTTAATGGAATGCCCTGCGCGTGCCTTCGCTCTATGTGAACAAAGCGCAGGTTTCCAAGGGTGATGCGGGACTGCTCCTGGCAGATTGGTTCGGCAGTTGAGGACAGTACTTCTCCCGGTTTCACTAACACCTTTGTCTCTCTGTCTGTCTGTCTGTATGTCACTCGTCGGTCTCTCCGTTTCTCTGTCTTGCTGTCTCCGTCTGTCTGTCTGTCACACACACACACACACACACACACACACACACACACACACACACACTCACACACTAACATCTCTCTGTCTGTCTGTCTGTCTGTCTGTCTGTCTGTCTGTCTCTCTCTCTCTCTCTCTCTCTCTCTCTCTCTCTCTCTATATATATATATATATATATATATATATACATACACACATTCCTGTCTCTCTCTATCTAAGTATCAATCTATCTATCTATCTATCGAGCTCATTATCTATCTATCTTATCTATCTATTTGTCTATCTATCTATCTATCTATCTATCTATCTGTCTATCTATCTATCTATCTATCTATCTATCTACCTACCTATCTATCTATCTATCTATCTATCTATCTATATCTGATCTATTCCTGTAATTTGTGCAATGAAAAAAAACCCCCCCCCCCCCCCCCCCCCCCCCCCCCCAGTTACCCATACCCCCCTTGGTCCCCCTGAACATCTCTTCACTGTTGGTACCTGCCCTACATTACGCAGAACATCTCTTTCACTGTTGGTAAGTCTTTTTGCCCTACATTACGCAGTTCACTGTTGGTACTGTGTCTTTTTCATACATTAGAACATCTCTTTCACTCTGGCACTGGTGCCACCTAGAGACATGAACTGAACCTACATTACGCAGAACATCTCTTTCACTGTTGGTACTGTGGTCTTTTGCAGACAAATGAACCTACATTACGCAGAACATCTCTTTCACTGTTGGTACTGTGTCTTTTGCCCTACATTACGCAGAACATCTCTTTCACTGTTGGTACTGTGTCTTTTGCCCTACATTACGCAGAACATCTCTTTCACTGTTGGTACATTACGCAGAACATACGCAGAACTCTTTTCACTTGGTACTGTGTCTTTTGCCCTACATTGGTACTGTGTCTTTTGTTGGTACTGTGTCTTGAAACCTACATTACGCAGAACATCTCTTTCACTGTTGGTACTGTGTCTTTTGCAGACAAATGAACCTACATTACGCAGAACATCTCTTTCACTGTTGGTACTGTGTCTTTTGCAGACAAATGAACCTACATTACGCAGAACATCTCTTTCACTGTTGGTACTGTGTCTTTTGCAGACAAACCTACATGAACCTACATTACGCAGAACATCTCTTTCACTGTTGGTACTGTGTCTTTTGCAGACAAATGAACCTACATTACGCAGAACATCTCTTTCACTGTTGGTACTGTGTCTTTTGCAGAACAAATGCAGAACCTACATTAGACAAATGAACCTACATTACGCAGAACATCTCTTTCACTGTTGGTACTGTGTTTTTTGCAGACAAATGACCCTACATTACGCAGAACATCTCTTTCACTGTTGGTACTGTGTTTTTTACAAATGACCCTACATTACGCAGAACATCTCTTTCACAGTCTTTTGAGACGAATGAACCTACATTATACAGAACATCTTCGTCAGTGTTTGTACTGTGTCGTTTGCCAATAAATGACCCCTACATTACGCAGAACATCTCTTTCACTGTTTGTTCTGTGTCGTGTGCCGAGAAATGTACTTACATTACAGAGAACACCTCTTTCAGTGTTTGTACTGTGTCGTTTGCCGAGAAATATTCTTACATTACGCGGAACACGTCTTTCAGTATTTGTACTGTGTCGTTTAAAGATAAATGTACCTACGTTACAGAGAACATCTGTTTCAGTGTTAGTAATGTGTTGTTTGCCGTGAAATAAACCTACACTACGCGGAATATCTTTTTCAGTGTTTGTACTCTGTCGTTTGCCGAGATATGAACCTACATTACGCGGACCATCTCTTTCAGTGTTTGTACTGTGTCGTTCGCAGAGAAATGGACCTAGATTACGCGGAACATCTTTTTCAGTGTTGTACTGTGTCGTTTGCAGAGAAATGAACCTACATTATACAGAACATCTCTTTCAGTGTTTGTACTGTGTCGTTTGCCGATAACTGAACCTACGTTATACAGAACATCTCTTTCAGTGTCTGTACTGTGTCGTTTGCCGGTAACTGAACCTACATTACAGAGAACACCAACATACCCCAGCGGGTCAAGTGACCAGGTTTACTGCTAAACACCCCAGGCAGACCACTGACCGACGACGCTAGCAAGCTGACCTGCGCTCCGCTAAGAAATCACACGAAAGACGGGGAGAGGTAAGATAAGGTAAGGTAAGGTAATGTTGGTTATAGACCAGCCGACCACGGGGGACAGGAGCCAAATGTGTGATCGTATTTTCTGATAAAGTAGACATGAGAGAACTTTTACTTATAATTTTGTGTTCTCTGTATGATAATAAGTAATAATGAAGACGATTTCTGTCGTCGCGTAACAACGTAGACTACAGGGCACTTTATAAGTTTTAATAAATCAATGTGTAAAATATACGCTCACACACACACACACACACGCACGCACGCACGCACGCACACACGAACACACGCAAGCACCCACGCACGCACGCACACACACGTGCAAGTGTGCAAGTGACATGTAGCAGTTTAGCAATATTTCAGGTGGTATTCTGCAACTGGCGTTTAAACAGATACGTCTTAAGCGTAGACTTGAAAGTCAGGAAGGAAGGCACAGCTGGAAATGTAGCGAATTCCACAGTATCGCCGCAGAGAAAG
>JADBJO010000852.1:222500-225000 GCA_016801955.1 Conus betulinus
TATATATAAAAAGTAGACAAACGAATCACAAGTGCGCTATCGTATCATTTAGAAATTTAAAAGAAATATTGCCTGGAGGAGTGGTGAATGAAAGTAATAAAATTGGAAGAAGTATAAAAGCAAACAAACAAACCAACTAAAAAAACTGTTGAATTCAAAACAACACGAAAGCAACCATTTATACAAAAAAAAAAACACCTCCAACATCAACAGGGATATGATTCTGGAAGGGCCAGCCATGGCGGTTTCCGTTTCGTAGCTGACTGTCTATTACAAATGTAAATAAAGCAAAAAGTCAAGTTGCGTTTTCCATTTTGTCCATGTAATCCAATGTATGTATTTTTTTTGTGTTTCTAAAAGTTATTTGATTGCATGATTGTGCCTGGTTACAAAGTTATGAATTTAATAACCATCTGTTTTTTGACACGGTTCGGCAGGAAGTTTCTGAAGAAATCTTCTCTCTCTCTCTCTCTCTCTCTCTCTCTCTCTCTCTCTCTCTCTCTCTCTCTCTCTCTCTCTCTCTCAAAATCTCGGACTATTCTCGGACTCTCTCTCTCTCTCTCTCTCTCTCTCTCTCTCTCTCTCTCTCTCTCTCTCTCACACACACACACACATACACACGCACACGCACACACGCACGCACGCACGTACGCACACACTCGCACACAACGCACACACGTACACACACACACACACACACACACACACACACACACACACACACACACACACACACACACACACACATGTTGTGTTGGCCTTGAGACTAATCGAATATTTAGTTGGTAAGTGAAGTGTCTTTGCTCTCCTTTCAATCTGGATGTGCAGCCACTTCCTCTCTTTATGTTCGGTTCTGGAAGATGGTCGATGGTATAGTGGCTGTGCTCTTGTTTTCTTTAGGTGATTCTTCAGATCTCTTATTACATCATATCAGCCAAGGTGTAATTCAGCTACTACCGTTGCTTTGTATGCCGGTGTGTCGGCTCTCTCTCGTTTCCTTTAACTCCTGCATGTCCAGGGCAGTACATTCACATCCCCTGGAAGGCTGCGCTCTGCTTCATGCCAAGCAGGGTATCCCATCCCACACTTCACTTTTAAAATAGGTTGATTGACTCGGTCAGTATCACGGCTTGTTGAGTTTTAAACGGGTCTGTGGGTGGGAGCCAGTGGAGTGCTTGTGTCCCTGCCTCTACCTCCATTGTCAGACTTGAAGTTGTTAGATTGTATGCAAGATTAGTCCTTCGAATGAGACTATAAACCGAGGTTCCGTGTGTGAACGCATGCATAACATCCTGCACACACGTAAAATCCCATCATCAACATTCGGAAGAGAAGGCCAGTTTGGCCGTTGGTATGGATGACGCGTTACACACATAGCATGCACTCTGCGTGAAAAATGGAAAAATGAAGGAAGTAAGGAAAATGAGTGATCGATATTGAACGATACTGACTGGATGACACGGGAAACGACTGAATGAAGTGCCAGCTGGCAGCTCTTCAGTCGGCACTACCCAGGTAGGCAGCCCGTTGTGTAAACGAGTGTTGATTGTAAAGCGCTTACAGCTTGGTCTCTAGCCGAGAATAGGCGCTATATAAGTATTCATTATCATTATTATTATTATCATTATTATTATTATTATTATTATTATGCACCATAGTGTTCCTGGATATTGCGGCCATATTGCTTCACTGTGTACACATATGGGGATAGAGGAACGATCCGAAAGGAAATCTTGCCTGAAGAAAAACAAATGTGTAATTCCCGTAAGGACTGAGGCTGATAGGCCTTCTGTAGTAGTGCATCAGACTCCTTCCATGACGCAGACCTACCCAGTACCGACCAGACACTGGTCCTGTTTTGGTGTCTTTTGGCTTTGTCTTGATGAAGGGATATCTTGTAGCGACACACGAGAACCTCTCATTAATGCTGCGTGGCTCTGTGTGGTGGTCTCTATTGATCTGGCTGTTGACCGGGGCTGGTCCATCACGAACGCAGGCTGCGTTAGCAAAGCTATAACTCGATGTGGCAGTAGTGCTGGTTGTTCATGTATCAACCAATTTTGGTTTTCATTCTAAAAGAGGTTATACTCCATATAACACCACCTGGTAACCTTTTTATCTGTTGAGTATCCCTTGGTAGGACAAAATCCTAGACACAGAACTGGATTGAAGTGCTTGACCAGGCAGGCCTGCCTAGCATCCACATCATCCTGATGCTGTGCCAGCTTCGATGGGCAGGTCATGTAGCTCGCATGCCAGGCCACCAGTTACCCGAGAGACTCTTTCCACGGTGAGCAGCAAAAGAACAGGTGCGCTCCGATGGAGATTCAAAGAATTGCCCCAGAGACACTCTCAAAAACATCCAACAAAGCGTTTAACATCAACCCTGACACATGGCAACAAACTGCTATGCATCGAGCTAGATGACACTATTCTATCCACAACGTCGCCAGTTGAAAAGAAAGGAAAACTGCTGCAGCGCGGCAAAAGAGACAAGCAA
>JADBJO010000852.1:235000-237500 GCA_016801955.1 Conus betulinus
TGTGTGTGTGTGTGTGTGTGTTGTGTGTGTGTGTGTGTGTGTGTGCGTGCGTGCGTGCGTGCGTGCGTGGGTGCGTGCGTGCGAGCGTGTGTGTGTGTGTGTGTGTGTGTGTGTGTGTGTGTGTGTGTGTGTGTGATGAGGTGGGGGGGGGGGGGGGGGGTCCGACTGGTTTGGGGACTTTTGCCTTGTGTTTGTTCTGTTGTTTTGTTCTAAGTTTCAATTCCTTATCATCCTTGATTTGGCTGCAGGCGTTGTGAATGAGTTGGTGGTATGTGTGCATGAGCTGTCGGCCTGAGTCTTGAAGCAGTGGCTATTAGCATGCCGATTGTGCTTTGATGTTTGAAGTGTTGGAGAAGGCAGGGAGAGAGGCTTGAGGGATGAATTGGGTGTTTTGACATTGTGTGCCAACATGAGTTTGTAGCTGGCTTGGAAGAGAACCCTTGTAGTGGTAGTGGTGAGAGTGGGATCGTGGAGGTTGGATGAGGTGTGTGAGAGAATGAGAAGCCTCGAGGGGTGATACGTAGACCAAGGCATTGTTTTAGAAAGTGGAGCTGAACGTGTTGTCTGAAACTGTGTTTTAGCATCATCCTAGTGTAACTGGTTGGATGATGGGTTGCAAAAAAAAGAAAAAAAAATGGGTGAACTGATGAAACCTTGCTGCGAGAGAAGAATGGGGGTGGCTGGCATCATGTTGTGGTTGGAGTGGTTATTGTTGAGGAGGTTGAAAGACGAAGAGGGGTTAAGGCATGTGCACGCGCACACAACTGAAAACGAACTTGAAGCAAAATAAGGAACAATGAAAAGTAGCAAACAAAGATCACAAGTGTACACCTAAAATCGACTGCGTAAAGCAAAATACAAAACAATGAATGATAGCAGACAGCATGAAACCAAGCTGGCTTCAAAAGCGAGCGGACCACAGGCAGAAATTGAAACAAACTCAGAAGAAGATTTACTCTTCCGCAGAACAAATTCTACATCCATTTTTTCGCGCCCAATTTAAGGAGATGCATTAATGATGGTTCGTTTTTCATGTCATTACTGAATGTTTTTCAGTTTGCCTGAAGAAGACCAAGAGGTCGAAGCGTGTCGTGTTTTGTCTGGTAATTTATTTGTCTCTTTCGTTCGGCGGAACAGTAAATCTTCTTTGAAGTTTGTTTTCTTTTTCATTTCCGTTTCAGCGTCTCTCCCCTTCCTTAACATTTTTTTCATTTAGAAATTTTTCTAAAATTAGTTGTTTTTATTAATGACGGATAGAATTATCATCATTTTCTTTTCTTTTCTCTGCGTACGCATGCTGATACTCCTGCGGACACTCCCTGTATAGACAGGCAAGGATTAATCCAATCTACCCAACAAAGGGAGTGGAGTTTTTGTGGGTGACCTTTTTTTTTTATCCCGCCATTAAGGCAGCCATACTCCAACGTCGGGGAAGGTGCATGTTATGTGTAGCATGTCATCCATACCAACGGCCAAACTGGCCTTCTCTTCCGAAAGTTGGTGATTAGATTTTATGTGTGTGCAAGATGTTATGCTAGCGTTCACACACGGAACCTCGGGTTTATAGTCTCATTCGAAGGACTGTATGGGAAATGGAGTCAGAACCAATGTTAACTCCGAGGAAAAAAAATCCCCCTTTACCGAAACGGCCCGGCGGAGATTCGAACCCGCAGCCTCAGTATCACCAAGATTACGAGTCCGGCGTTCTACCACTGAGCTATTCCGGCCCCGTTATCATCATTTGAATATTTTCTTTTCATTCTGAAGACCAAGACGCTTCCTAACCCATTTTATTTTTCATTGTAACAATCTCTGTGCGAAGTTATCTTCAATGACAGAGGAATTGCTGGCCTGTGTGCCCTCTCTCTTGCTCAGTCTGTCTGTCTGTCTGTCTGTCTGCCTACCCCTTTTATCTCTGTCTGTCTGTCTGTCTGTCTGTCTGTCTGCCTATCCCTTTGTCTCTGTCTGTCGGTCTTTCACTCTGTGTGTCTGACTATCTGGCAGTCTGGCTGGCCGGCCGGCTGTCTGACTGTCTCTCTCTCCCCCTTTCTATCTGTCTGTCTGTCTGTCTGTCTATCCCTCTGTCTCTGTCTGTCTGTCAGTCTGCCTATCTGTATGTCTGGCTGGCTGGCTGGCTGTCCACCCTTTGTCTCTGTCTGTCTGTCTGTCTGTCTCTGGTTTAGGGGAGCAAACTACGTAATGTTTCTGTCAAAAAGAAAGGAGTCACAAGCAAAGGGAAAGGAGGAAGTTATCGAATATCTTCAGCTGCCTTCTTCTTGCTGTCTCTTGACGCGTCGATTCTTGAGGAAAGTGATGGGACCATTAGTGGGGGTGTCATGTGAGTTCATCGGGTTTGGAATTATCAGCATTGGCTTGAGCAGCTTAACGAGCACATTGCCCATCTTCACCTCACACAACAACAACAACAACAACAACAACAACAACAACAACAAAAACATAACTGCACACTCGCAAGCACACTCGCAAACACACACACACA
>JADBJO010000852.1:247500-257500 GCA_016801955.1 Conus betulinus
GTCTGTCTGTCTCACTGTCTGTCTCATGTCTCTCTCTCTCTCTCTCTCTCTCTCTCTCTCTCTCTCTCTCTCTCTCTCTCTCTCTCAACGGTCAGCCAGCCAGCTCTCTCTCTCTCTCTCTCTCTCTCTCTCCTTCCGTCTGTCTGTCTGTCTCTGTCTGTCTGTCTCCCCCCCCCCTCTTTCTCTCTGTCTGTCTGTCTGTCTGCCTGTCTGTTTCTCTGCCTGTCGGTCTATGTCTGTCTGTCTCTATCTGTCTGTATGTTTCTGTCTGTCTTGTCTGTATGTCTCTGTCTCTGTCTGTCTGTCTGTCTGCCTGCCTGCCTGCCTGCCTGTCTGTCTGTCTGTCTGTCTGTCTCTCTCTCTCTCTCTCTCTCTCTCTCTCTCTCTCTCTCTCTCTCCATCTATCTGTCTGTCGTCTGTGTGCCTGCCTGCCTGTCTGTCTGCCTGCCTGTCTGTCTGTCTGTCTGTCTGTCTGTCTGTCTGTCTGTCTGTCTGTCTCTCTCTCTCTCTCTCTCTCTCTCTCTCTCTCTCTCTCTCTCTCTCTCTCTCTCTCTCTCTCAGCGTGTGAGTTCGTGTATTTTTGCTTTCGTTCAGGTCTCGGTTTCTGTGTAAGAGAGAATTGTTATTGATTGATATTTTGATCATAGATAGATCAATGGCTGTGACATGCTTCCTTTGTTGCCAAAAGATTTCCAAGGTTCTTGAAGTGAAACCTCTGTCTGTCTGTCTGTCTGTCTGTCTGTCCGTCTGTCTGTCTGTCTCTCTCTCTCTCTCTCTCTCTCTGTCAGTCTGTCTGTCTGTCTCTGTCAGTCTCTCTGTCTCTGTGTCTGTCTGTCTGTTTATCTGTCTCTTTGTCTGCCTGTCTGTCTGTCTCTGTCTGTCTTTCTATCTGTTTGTCTATCTGCCTCTCTCTCTCCCTCTCTCTCTCTCTCTCTCTCTCTCTCTCTCTCTCTCTCTCTCTCTCTCTCTCTTCGCTCGCTCGCTCGCTCGCTCGCTGTCCCATCTACACTTTCACTTCTCACTTATTTTTCTACCTTCATGAGGCAGCCTGTGCACTCTCTTCATACTGGTCAACAATGGAAGCAATATGGATTGCACTATCAAATGGCCGTTGAAAACGTCCGGGCTATTCAAAACGAAACGGGGAACTCAAAAAGTCGTGTCAACCACCCTGTTAGTTCGTTTATATGCCAAAATGTTTTATGTAGGTGGCGGGAAAGAACAACGGGCGTCTCTCTCTCTCTCTCTCTCTCTCTCTCTCTCTCTCTCTCTCTCTCTCTCTCTCTCTCTCTCTCTCTCCGTAACCCCCATACATGTAAGAACGCACGCACGCACCCACGTTAGCACGTATGCACGTACACACGCTCAAATGCACGCACGCACGCGTATACGATGCGCGCACGTGCGCTTACACACACACGCACACACACGCACACACACACACACACACACACACACACACACACACACACACACACACACACACACACACACACACACACACACACACACACACACACACACTGCTATTGATGACTGATCTCTGTCCATGAAAGTAACCCAGTCTTAAACCTAGTGCTAAAGTGCATGTCACAGGCGCAGAATGGACGACATTCCTCCATCCAAACGATCCACTTGGATCAGACAGTGCTTTGCATCTCAACTGCTGTCACGGATTAAAGAAAAATTCCTTCTCACCTTGGAAAGTGTGCAATGGGTCGGCCTCAGCTTCGAAAATAAAGTGATCAGCTACACGAGGCAACCCCTAGCTAGGGTCAAGGTTCTGGACATTAAGGGTCATTCCACAAGCCCTGCCCATGCCGAAAAATCACACTCCATTGGGACTCATCAGGGAAGCTGCGAAGAGGAATTTCGGAGACCAGTGGAAGAGATCTATTGCTGTGAGTCAAGATTACCTCCACCCTCACCCGTTCCCTTTCCTTCTTCGTGCCCCCCACCCCACCCCCACCCACCACCCACCCACCTCTTTCTGGACCTGTAAAGAGCCCGTCAGTGGCACTATTGTGACGTTTCATCAGCCATCTCTCTCTCTCTCTCTCTCTCTCTCTCTCTCTCTCTCTCTCTGTATTTTCATACAGAGAGATGTGTGTGTGTGTGTGTGTGTGTGTGTGTGTGTGTGTGTGTGCGCGTGCGTGTGTGTGTAAGCGCACGTGCGCGCATCGAATACGCGTGCGTGCGTGCATTTGAGCGTGTGTACGTGCAATTTTCTCTCCACATTCTACCTTGTTGTAGTTTTGTGTGTAAAAGCGTGGATACACAGTGGAAAAGGAGACCTTGCATTTCTGCTGACCGACCGAATGGTGATCTAGGCGATGGCTGTGATTCCACATAGTCATGGCATGGAAGTCCTGTCAGCCCCTGCTGACTTCAGTCACCGCGTGGTGCCAGATCCAAAACATGTGAGGGTTCTCCTGACGTGGTGTGTTACACGCTAGACCGCTGACTTCCGCAGCACAAGGCGAGTGAACGTGTACAGGTGAGTGCAGTAGCTTGTACGAGTTCGTTGTAGATCCTGTCATAGGTGTTCAGATTGCAGACGACAAAAGTCACCGGGCGGTATTGAAACGAAGAGGATCCTTTTATTTGCAAACGTTGAAGAATTTCGGAACAACAAACAGCAATCAACTGACCTTCAGGTTCAAGAAGTCGTACAGGAACTTAATCGTACATGCAGCAGCCAAGATTCTACTGATGGCAGCTTTTCATCGACTAGACTCAAACTTAATGAAGACACGAATGCTTCTGTGTTCGACAATGACTAGAACTCTCTCTCTCTCTCTCTCTCAGTTGCACAGCTCTCATCCTTTCATGTATTATCTAAAGAATATTCTGGAACATGCTCGATCAATCTTTTCTAGAATATTCTGCATATCGGTAAGCTCAACCAATGAAATCGAGACAAGCTTATGCGAATGTGATTCAATCCGCTTCTACAAACATTCTCGAACCTTCGCCAATGCAATAGCAACTTACGGAAAACTGGTGAACATTCTAACATAATCTCGACTATTCCAATTACGTTATCAATCGATCCGAAAACCAAACTGAACAATTAGGGATTCGTTCACTTTCCAAAAGTTTTCAATAGATTAACAATAGCTTTACACTGACCGAAAATACAAAGATCTCAAAACGATAGTAAAAGGAGGCTTGCAACTCGTCATTATTGCTATGACGTCGTTCGTGAAAGTTGCTCCTCTCTTGTCTCCATTTTAAATTGTAATATAGTGACATTGACATCACCCCCCCCCCCCACACACACACACACACACACACACACACCCCGCTACCTAACAATGACTACCATCAAGATATCGTCGGCATCCTTCTGTCTTCGGGAGACGATGGTGCAGCATTCGTATGTTGGGTTTGTCTGCACTTTCGTGAGTGGCTGTACAGTCTGACTGGTGAGTGGCGATCTCTGCTGCATCTGCTGCACGTGAACGATGATGTCTGCTGCATCTGCTGCACGTGAACGATGATGTCTGCTGCATCTGCTGCACGTGAATGATGATGTCTGCTGCATCTGCTGCACGTGGACGATGATGTCTGCTGCATCTGCTGCACGTGAACGATGATGTCTGCTGCGGCTGTCGTTGCCTGTCCTTCCTCCTGGCTCTCTTTGGAGCGAGGGTTGTGTTCCTCGCCTCCCCTTCACACACACACACACACACACACACACACACACACACACACGACACGTGCGCGCACACGCGACACGTACGCGCACATATACACACACAAGCGCACACACATGCATGAACGGGCTTGCCGCACGCACACACACACACACACACACACACACACACACACACACACACACACACACACACACACATGCGCACACGCACACTCATGGGCCCGTGCCCACACATCCATTTACACAAATGTGTACATTCACTAGACACACATAAATACATTTTTTCTCTCTTTTTTTTTCTTTTTTTTTTTTTTTTTTGGTAAAGACACAACCAGTGTTAGGTAGGCACTCAAGGTCTGACCAACCCATTAACCTAAAGCGTAGGTCAGACATCTGCCAAGTCGTAGGCCCTCTTCTTCAATGCTCTCATCTTAGTTGTTCAGTCGTTGATCCATCAGCTTAAAATCAAGCGCACTGTGTCTCAAAACCTCGCGGATGTGGTGCAGCGCATGTTATGGACTAGTCGGCACGCAGTGACGCCTCCTTGATGAAACTGAAACTGAAACTGAATCTGCTCTCCGTCTGCTCAGTGAACAGCAAGGCGTCAGGCTAGGGGGCGGTCCTCTGCACAGCTTTCCCACGTCCTGACGTAGATGCTGCGCAGGGTTAGGTCCTTCTTGCACACATCTTCTGTAGTGCAGACGTGGACGTCCCGGACAGTCATGAGCCGTCTGCCAGCTCACCATACATGAAGTCTTTTGGGGATACGGCCGGGTCCCATTCTCTTGACACGGCCGAGCCAGCGAAGGCGCCTCTCGCTGAGGATGGCGAGCATGCCATCCATGTTGGCACGTTCCAGGACCTCTGTCGTGGGTACTTCCTGCTGCCACTGGGTTTGAAGAACTCGTCACAGACCCCTTCAGGTGGAAGCTGTCGAGTTTCTTCTTTCTGGCTTGCAGAGGTGGGTCCATGCCTCGCTGTTGTAGAGGAGTGTGCTCAGTACGCAGGCCTGGTAGACGTGCAGCTTGATCTTCACAGAAATGAGGACGGGGTTGTTCCAGACCCTCTGATTCAGTCTACCCATCAATGACTGCTGCTTTGGCAATCCTGCTGTTCACCTGTGTATCGCTAGAGAGCGAACTGGAGATGGTGGACCCGATGTTAAGATACTCGTAATGTGGTAGTTACCATTATCGTCTCCACAGGCACGGTCGCCATATTTGTGTCATCATATGGTGATTCCAATTAATACCGTGGCTGCCATGAGTGTGTCTGGATGTTGTTATGATCAGCTCGTCCCTGCGACCATGGCCTTTTCCATCTAACATATCTATCTATCTATCTATCTATCTATCTATCTATCTATCTATCTATCTATCTATCTATCTATCTATCTATCTGTCTGTCTGTCTGTCTATCTCTCTATCTCTCTGTCAGTCTATCTATCTATCTATCTATCTATCTATCTATATGTCTGTCTGTCTATATGTCTATCTATCTGTCTATTTATCTGTCTATCTCTCTCTCTCTCTCTCTCTCTCTCTCTCTCTCTCTCTCTCTCTCTCTCTAACTAGCTCTCTCCGTATCTATCTGTCTATCTATCTATATCTATCTATCTATCTATCTATCTATCTATCTATCTATCTATCTCCCTAACTGTCGATCTATCTAACTAATTTTCCAGTCAGACAAAAGAGATTCCCCCCTTTAATTAACAACTACACTTTTTTACACTTTATATACTTTTTTTGCGTTTCACAAACTATATTAGACATGTCTTTTTCAAAATTGCATCAACAGTTCTTTACGGACTAAAAACCAAAACCTCCCTTTTCTTTCAATGATTCTAAGCCACAACTTTAATCCCTAACCCTAATCCGTACACCGACCTTAATCCCATATCTTATCCTAAACCTTAACCCTATTATAACCTGACCATAACCCAAACCCAAACCTAGTCCTGACCCTAACCCTATTTTTAACCTTAAGTCAACCCTAACGAAAACCATCTGCCTAATCCTAACACTATCCCTAACCTTAACGCGAACCTTAACCTAAGCACTAACTCTAACCCTAATCCTATACCTAACCCTTACCAACCCTAAACCTAGTCCTAACCCCTAACCCTAGCCCTAATCTTAAAACGCACACGTACGCACGCACGCAGGCACTCGCAAACACATATATACACATAGGCCCCCCCCCCCCCCCCCCCCCCCCACTTTTTTGTTGTTCACAGACACGCGCGTATCTATTTCATACGCCAACGAAGAAAAGCTACGCACAGTATCTCCAGTGTTTAGTACATGCACCCGTAGTGGTACTGCTGAAAAGATGCTTGTTTCTCATTTCATTATCATTTTGCATTGAAGATTGTTCTGTTGTGTGTGTACTATACGGACACATTTGTGTTTGTATTTACGTAAAACAAAGAGAAAAAGGTTCCCTATAGAAAAGAGACTGACAAACCTCTGCAGCAGGAGACTTCTGCAATAACTACTATTTACTACGAGCGAGGCAATATTGTGCATTGCCAACTCGTAGTTACAGGCAACTACGTGACTTGTGTATTGTGTCCGAGTGGCTTTTTTCCCACTTGTTTTCATTTTGGATTGTTGGTTCTTTGCTTGTCTTAATTTTCATTTTACCCTTTTATTACCTCTTCTTCTGTCCCCTTAGTCATAATTTTGCTTTAGAAGTACTTCCTTTTGTGTATATCTTTTCATTTCAGAAAAAAGTGTTTCCATAAGAAGACCATCTGACCGAGGAGCGTACGGACATATAGTGTGAAGATTTTATTGTCTTCTCATTCGTTCTAGTTTCCTAAAGCTGTTACGGTGTGTAAACCAACCCCATTTTCCCTCTCTTTTATGTGCTTTTTATTGTGTTCTCTGACTATACAAATCTTAACGATAGTTAACGTGCAAAATCGTCGTCTCCTATAATCATCACATCAATATACAACTAGAAATGAACAAGAACCAGTCTGCGTGGCCATGTAAAGAAGGACTTCGAATATGTCACCTTAATATCCAACATGCAGTCAATAAGACATCAGATATATCAACACTGATTTGGAATCATGGTAAACCCTTTCATATTTTAGGACTCTCTGAATCCAGAGAACTGCACACATTAGCGACAATGATGTAACAATTCCAGGATATAACACAATCCGAAAAGATGCTACACAAGCGAAAGAGACGGGTCTCCTTATCTACATCAGTG
This sequence comes from Conus betulinus, assembly GCA_016801955.1. Taxonomy (NCBI): domain Eukaryota; kingdom Metazoa; phylum Mollusca; class Gastropoda; order Neogastropoda; family Conidae; genus Conus; species Conus betulinus. Next base: position 254,390 of record JADBJO010000852.1, read on the forward strand.
AAACCCTTACCTTCAAACGACTTCTACACTTGGAAAGTAACGGTGTAGAATGTGTCTGGATAGAAGTTAAGCTGAAAAAGAAACCCTTCCATTTTGGTGGATTCTGCTACAGGAATCCATCTCAAAGAGTAAACTGGATCGACAAATTTATTACGATGATGGATGCAGTCTCGCTAGAATCCAAGGAAATCATTTACTTGGAGACTTTAACATAGACCTTAAAAGTGCAAAACCAATGGACGCAAGCATTCAATCTATTTAATCTACACCAACTCATCGAATCTCCAACGAGAGTCACCCCAAACTCGAAGACACTTATTGACCACGTTTATGTTTCAGATAACACTAACATAGCAGAAGCCTGCGTCCCTGTTCTAAACTGTAGTGACCATTACCCAATTTGTGTCACATGGTCCAAAAAAGGAGTAAAAATTCCCAAAACGGGACACAAGACAATAACCTACCGTTGCTTTACAAACTTTAACGACCAAGACTTTCTGCATGACTTGCTTAACTCAAAAATCTCTTCAGTTTTTGACATAACTGATCCAGATCTTGCTGTTGAATTTTGGATCAAAACATTTACAGAAAATATATGAAACACGCCCCTCTAAAAACGATTAGAGTACGGCATGATCCTAGACCGGCATGGTACACTAAAGAGTTACAGGAGGCAGGTTACCTTAGAGATCTGCTTAAACAACATGGCTATGAAGAGGAATCTAGAAAACTGAGAAATGCAATAAATTCACAGAAGCGCAGGGAAAAAAACAAATATATCGAGAACTAATATCATCAAATCAGAACCCAAAATTAGTATGGAGAGCTATTAACGAGCTTACAAACAATAAATCTTCTTCAAAATCAAATGTAATTAAAGACATCTCTGTCGAACAGCTAAACACGCACTTTTGCACTATAGCTAATAAAATTGTCACGACAGATTCTTCCAAATCAAACGATCTTCAAAAACTGAAACAATATTGCCAAGATAAAAACATCACGTCTGAACTTTATATTCCACCAAATAACACAGTTTTTGAAGTTTATCACCACCTAACGCACCTAAAACAGTCAGGTACCTGCGGGGTGGATGGCCTAGACGGGAAAATCCTCAAACTATCAGCTCCAGCAATTACAGATACATTAACATACGTCTTCAATTTATGCATAGACAAAAATCATTTTCCCGACAGTTTCAAAAAAGCAAAAGTCATTCCTATCCACAAGGCAGGTGACAACTCAGACCCTGCAAACTACAGACCAATCTCAATCATTTCCTCTATTTCCAAACCTTTGGAAAAAAAACACATGAACAAACACACGTTACACACACCTTAATACATACCATTTGCTTCATCCAAGACAGTCCCGGGTTTCGACACAACCATTCATGCCACACAGCCCTAATCAACTTAGTTGATGACTGGCTAAATAGCATTAACAACAACAGATACTGTGGTGTCCTATTCATCGATTTCAAAAAAGCATTTGATGTGATAGACCATAAACTTCTTCTTAGAAAATTAAAATTGTATGGCTTATCCACAAAAACTCTTAAGTTTTTTCAATCATATCTCGCAAATAGGCAACAATGTGTGAAAAAATCAATACATACTACCTCTTCATTTCAAACACTTTCCTATGGCGTCCCACAAGGCTCTATCCTGGGTCCCTTACTGTTCACAATTTACATCAATGATCTACCACTCCATATCACATCCGCATGTGAACTCTTTGCAGATGATACAACAATACACACAAATCATTCTGATGTTACTGTTCTTGCACAAACTTTACAAGAAAGTGCGAATGACCTCGTAAAATGGACTGAACTAAATCACATGTCGCTTCACCCCTCAAAAAAACTAAATCCATGCTTATCACAACCAGGCAAAAAAGACAAAATCTCACTATTAAGTTTCCTCCTGTACATCTGAAAGATGAACCTGTTGAACAGGTAACATGCCTCAAAGTGCTAGGAATAACAATTGATAACAACATTAGTTGGCAAGCTCACATAAACTCTGTGCAAAAAAGTTTCACAGAAAGTTTATCAACTCTCCAAAATCAAACGCTTCCTCGACCTGCATTCACGCAAGCTCTTTTTTTCAGTCTCATATTCAATCACACATAGACTATGGATCTACTCTATGGGACTGTGCTAGCGCTAACACCCTCAAACCATTACTAAGCCTACACAAGCGAGCGCTCAAATTAGTCCTCCTAAAAACCAGTAGTCTTCTGGACTCGGACTATAAAAAGATTCAGGTTCTCCCCTTAAGTCTGAGATTAGAATACAACAAAGGGATAGTAATGCACAGGATTGTGTCTGGGAAGGCACCCACCACATTAGTTCACAGATTCTCGATAAATTCCTCAAGAACTCTACCTAAACTTCATGTCCCTGTTCCTAGAATTGACTTATTCAAATCCAGTTTAACATATTCAGGATCCTGTCAATGGAACTCGCTCCCTGAATCAAACAAACAACACCAATGCATATCAACCTTCAAACACCATTATTTCAACCATCTCATCTGCCAGTATTTGCATACTCCGCCATAATCCCACACCACCACCACCACCCCCCTCTTTACCTTTATGTATGAACCTGTCTAATTAGAAAGTGTTGTGTATTTGAAATGCACATCTTCTGTTTAGTTAGTATGTCTTATGTGAGTGTGTGTGTGTGTGTGTGTGTGTGTGTGTGTGTGTGTGTGTGTGTGTGTGTGTGTGTGTGTGTGTGTGTGTGTGTGTTTCATACTATCTGTGTTGCCCTCTTGTCATTATGTTTTTATTCTCATGCGACTCTCTCTCTCTCTCTCTCTCTCTCTCTCTCTCTCTCTCTCTCTCTCTCTCTCTCTCTCTCTCTCTCTCTCTCTCTCTCTCTCTCTCTCATGATTCTCCTGTAATGACTGGATATATTATCTAGATGACATCCCCCACCCCTACCCGTGGTGACTGGGCTATCATTATGCATCCGCCCCCCTCCATTTATGCTTTATTTTCTTTTTCCTGGTGCTTCAAAAAAATCGATTGTCTTACATCTCCTTGTGTTTTTTGATTGGTAGATTGTTCTAAACATGCTCTTTCCCACACCCACTCTCG
>JADBJO010000852.1:262500-265000 GCA_016801955.1 Conus betulinus
ATGAATGCAGTAATCGTTTCCAATGTGAAGGCAAGTGGTATAACAGTGATAGGATATACCATCTAGGCCAACAGCACTTGAATTTTGAAGAAAAAGATTCTAACGTCTCACAAAATTCATCATATGTAATAGGAGCGTTTAAATAATGGAAATTATTTGGTAGTGGATCCTGATAGATAGTTCGTGTTTTCTTCCTCCTCTCTAAAACACCTAATAGATGGACAGAGACTAGACAGCAAGTTATTTTCTGAAAAATATTTTGACGAATGCCTCAGCTTTCTCCTGTGAGGATGGAAGAGCATTATTATCTAACTTAATTGGGTACTGTTGCAAGCAATACCATTTTTTCATTTTTAACCATTTTCCAAACCTTACGGATATCTTTTGATTCCGATATTTTGGATCTACAAAATTCTGAGAAATGTATTTTTTTCGCTCGAGCAACGACCCTGTTACTGTTATTTTTGGCATGTTTCATCGCTAGGAAATTTTCATCTGTTCTTACTTTCAGCCAAGCTTTATAGGCTTCTTTTTTTAAGAGCTACAGCTATCGCACAATCTGAATTTCACCATGAATTACCAACATATTTCCATTGTTGGGCATCTTTACAAATAGGAATACATTTTCCGGCAGCCTGTAAGACATGTCGACAAAAACTCTGTATAATATACATCTATACCTTCATTTTCAATGTTACGGAAATGTGTATTGGACAAGATCGATTCATACAGAGAGACCAGTTTGCATTTTTTATGATGAAAACTTTGGGATACTATCTTCATTTCCATCTTCCTCATTTTCAATATGCTCCTTTAACTGTATGATGATTGGGAAATGATCGCTGCCCAAAGTATCATCCTCTGTTGACCATACTGAGTTACTGCCAACTCCCGGAGAAATTAAAGATAAATCAATAGAAGTAGGTTTAAGAGTGGAAATGTCTGGCAGTCTGGTAATACTACCATCGTTGAAGAAAAACCAATTTGGAGTCTACAAATATTTTCAACTAAACGGTTGCAAGTTGTAGTGGTGCAACCATTTTCCAAAATGGAGCATGCGCATTGGAATCTCCCAGTATTACCCATTTGTTGTTTGACAAAGGAAGGTTTTTTATCCAGTCTGTATTATCTGCCTTTGGGCCACTGGGATAGTAAGCAGAAATGATGTATAAATTTGTCTGCTTGTTCAATTTTACAGTAACCCAAGTTGCGAAAACTCCAGCATTAGCAGGAATAGGAGGGTTCAGAGGACAATAGTTTAGATCTCTTCTCACATAAATGGCGGTTTGAATCTTTTTACCGTCATTCCTATAGTTATATACAAGGTGGATAATAAAAGTTGCGTATTTTCGGTAGCTTATAAACATCTACATTTAATTGTTAAAAACATCTACATTTAGTGATTGTAATGCTAGCACTGAATAATTATGTTGATATATATGATTTTCAAAGTGTGAGAGATTTGTTGATATTGACCGACAGTTCCATTGAAATAGTAATAAATTATCATTGGAAGTTTTCATAAGACATAGCTAAAAGAACCAAATGGCAAGGTGAAGTTGACGAGTCACCAAGGGACGAATTGCCAGCTGAAAGAGTCCCATGTGTCCCCTGCACGAGGATGGAAATGCCACGGACGGGGAGCTCCGACACGACCAGCACGAGGTGGGAGGAATGGCTCGTGGTCCCAGGCGCCTCTTCCGCGTGTCTGATTCTGGCGATGTCTCCGGCGTTGTTTCTGCCAAAAGAGACGATGGACATGCCGCCCCAGATTTCCGGCGAGGATGCTGGTACCTCTGTCAGACGGGTGGATAGCATCCCTCATGAGCCGGTTGTTGAGAGGATCAAGTTTCTCATGAGAAAGAAGAGATATCTGATGACGAGGAAATTCGGAAAACAGTAAAGCGTTTGAATAGTTGTCGTCTCCCCTCCAGAATCTGATCTTTGACTGGCGTTGCTTTGCTTACAACGACTTTTGTTTTCGGAGTTTGCTGTTTGGTTTTGTTGAGAACACTAATCATCTTTTTTGCTGTAACTCCAGGGTCCGTACTTTTCAAATCATTTATTCCAGTATGCAGTATCACACAATCAACCGGACCTTCTGAACCAATGTTTTCAAGTTCTTTTTCACAGTCTGATATCTTGAAAGCTCTTTTGGAGACAGTGTCTGTGTGTGCGTGTGTGTGTGTGTGTGTGTGTGTGTGTGTGTGTGTGTGTGTGTGTGTGTGTGTGTGTGTGTGTGTGTGTGCATGTGTGCGTGCGTGCGTGCGTGCGTGCGTGTGTGTGTGTGTGTGTGTGTGCGTGCGGTGCGTGCGTGCGTGCGTGCGTGCGTGCGTGCGTGCGTGCGTGTGTGTGTGTGTGGTGTGTGTGGTGTGTGTGTGTGTGTGTGAACAACGGATATTTTCCTGTCATGTGATACTGCCTATTTCCGTCAGAGTAATTATCTGTCGAAAACACAGAGTTCAGATTGCCCCGTGGCTCTGACACAAACTCTACCACA
>JADBJO010000852.1:295000-312500 GCA_016801955.1 Conus betulinus
AATTACCACAGCTGTTATACGTAAGGTTTTCTGTCCTTTAAAAATATTTATTTATACACATGCATTCGTTGTTATTTGTGCTTAAATCAATTAAAAAGATGTCTTATAAGGAGTCAACTGGGCAACAAAATCATTAGGAAGCATATATTTGCGAGCAATGTATACTCTTCAATATTGTACTTTAACTTTATAACAAAGGACTGTACAAATGACATTTTTCCATTTGATTTACAGTGGGACAAGTATTCTTTAGCAGATATCAAAATCAGGTAAAAGAGCTGATCAATGCTTATATCGTTATCAGAATCAGGTACAGCCACTGGCTCTGTTATACGTAAATTTGACACATTGTTACATTTTTCATTCATTGCATTCATCAAAGATTCAAAAAACCTTGGACAACACCACAGCGACAGAACACATATAAGTGATATTTTCCTTTGTGGTGTAGAAAAAATACGTAACTCACTGTTCAGTACATCACTGATTTTAAGAATAACATTTGCCTCAAGACACCTGTGTATTAATCTAAGCTGAAAGCGCTTCATTTCAACATTAGATATCTTATGGAGATACAAGAAGCATGTATCCCAATCATTTCAACATTCAACTTTCGGTCCCATCTTTCGCAGCATTTTAACCGTGTGTTATCAACTAGTGTATTATAGTATAATCTTGGCCCTCTGAATGCCGACGTTAGCTTTCTAAAACAAATGGATATTTCCATACATTTATTATCATGTACTGCTATTTTTGTATTTCGGATATATTCAGTTATGACTTTCTTACACCCAGAAAAAGTAATGTCTATCTCGACATTATATTTCTGTTTGAAATCTTCGTACGGATAAACTTTCTATTTTGAAGCAGAAAATAATTGTGCAATATTGTGTATCCGTTTACTAATTCATGTTTTACCAACGATGTGTCTCTTGCCCATCTGTATTTTACGATTATGAAATACCGGATCTGTAAGTAGTTCACTGGAGTTTTTACTACTAACTTTATATAAAAGTTCTTTCTTCTATGCATTAAGCACTTCTGTCCGGAATACATTTGATTTCGAAAAGGTAGTGACAACTTCAGGTCCATCTTTCTTTCAAGAACGTTTAAATTGGAAAATTGGTTTTCGCAAGTGTTTTCTATTTATGTGTTGTCATTTCCAGAGCTATGTCAATTTTAATGAACCAGCAAAGGTTCTTAGTTCTGGTATTCTAATACCGCCGTTTCTCACACTTTCATGTGCCGTTTTTCTGTTCATTTTTGTTTCTTGTCCCATACAATATTATAACAATGGCATTGGAGTGTGTCTGATAGAAACTATTTCGTGGGTTGGGTAGAAGTAGAAGAATCCACAGCTAGATGAATTTGATTGAATTAAGGATTTTAGAATCGCCACCCTTCCCAAAGAGGAGGGGAGTGGGAAGGTGGACTATGAAGATTTATGTGGACGTGAACAAAGAGCCTGGGAAGATCACAGCGGTAAATCATCTTTTTTTGTGGTTCCTGCCCGCGGAACTCTCTTTCTCTTTCTCTCTCTCCCCCCCCCCCCTCTCTCTCTCTCTCTCTCTCTCTCTCTCTCTCTCTCTCTCTCTCTCTCTCTCTCTCACATACACACACACACACACACACACACATGCACGCACGCACGCAGACCCTGTGTTTTAGTCCAAATCTTGAACAAAGATTTTACATCTGCTAAATTTCTTTGAATAGTTAATTTGTTGGCATTTTGTACATCATTAGTAAACCAAACAACTGAACTTTTGAACTTTGGTGGATTCCTTTCCATTTAATTGTAAGTGGTCATTGTAACGAACCGGGGAGTTTATACCACTACCCGACTAGACTGCGTTATTTTTTTTTTCTTTTTTCTTTCGTTCACAGTTCTTTGGCAAGCCTGATTAAATATGTGTCCAGTGTATTTATGCAATTTTCAAACGATTTCTTTTTTCGCCCGCTAAAAAGAAAATCTGTATTATCTGCATATTGAGAAGCCTTGTGCTGAACATCATTTAAAAGTATGTCTTGTATGTTCTCATTCTCGCGTACCATGATTGCCAGATAATACCTGTTTGATCCTCAAGTGAATCAGGAGACCGTAGCTGAAGGTGGAAGCCTTGTGCGTGTGTGTGTGTGTGTGTGTGTGTGTGTGTGTATGTGTGAGTGCGTGCGTGTTTGCGTGCGTGCGTGCGCGCATGTATATGTGTGTGTACGCGCGTGCGTGTGTGCACGCGTGTCTGCGTGTCTGCGTGCGTGTGTGCGTGCGTGTGTGTTTGTGTGTGGTATGTGAGAGAGAGAAAGAGAGAGAGAGAGACAGAGAGAGACACAGAGAGAGAGAGAGAGAGACAGAGAGAGAGAGAGAGAGAGAGAGAGAGAGAGAGAGAGAGGGGGGGGGGGGGGGGGGGGGGGAAGAAAGAGAAAGAGAGTTCTGGAGGCAGGAACAACAACAAAACAAGATGATTTACCGCTGTGATCTTCCCAGGCTCTTTGTTCACGTCCACATAAATCTTCATAGTCCACCTTCCCACTCCCCTGCTCTCGCTATTTTGTCTTCTCTTACTAACACGTATGCTTTCTGTCTGTCTGTCTGTCTGTCATTCTGTCTGTCTGTCTGTCTGTCTGTCTGTTCTGTGCCTCTCTCTCTCTCTCTCTCTCTCTCTCTCTCTCTGTGTGTGTGTGTGTGTGTGTGTGTGTGTGTGTGTGTGTGTGTGTGTGTGTGTGTGTGTGTGTGTGAGCGCATTGTTCCAGAATCTTCAGTGTTGGCCTCGCGGCAGCTAATTCACAGTTCCAAGTTGCACAGGCATTATCTGTCGTGTTATACATCATACTCCATTCATCTGTCATACCTTCACCTCATACTGCTCTGTCTGTCCGTCCGTCTGTCTGTCTGTCTGTCTGTCTCTCTCTCTGCTTCAGTCAGTCAGTCAGTCAGTCAGTCTGTCTGTCTGTCTGTGTGTCTCTGTCTGTCTGTCTGTTCTTCTGTCTGTCTGTCTGTCTGTCTGTCTGTCTGTCTGTCTCTCTCTCTCTCTCTCTCTCTCTCTCTCTCTCTCTCTCTCTCTCTCTCTCTCTCGGGGGACGCCTGTGGTACACGAAGTTGAGTGACACGTTTTTTTGAGCTCTGTGCTTTTTCTTCTAGTTGTGTGTAATGCTGTGTCTTGTCAGCTGGCAGTGACTTTTGAGATGGACTATGCCTGCTGCATCGCTGACATTTAGGTATGTATGTGTGTGGTATATTTGCGCACGTTTTCGCAGCTTTCACGTTGACACGTGTACAATTTAAATCCGCCATGAAAACGTCTGTCCTGAAGTTGAGATGGCGCATAAACGGTGTTACTCTAGGCCTGTTACTGTCTCTATTTTGCTACGGACATTTGCTCCAACGATGTGGTGACGTGGAACTGAATCGAGGACCTACCACTGGTAAGTCTGATAGCAAACGGCAAATCCGTCTAGATAGCGCCGGAAGTGCCTTTACAGACAGTGGGCGTGGACCGGGCTCTATCCCTGCTGCCTCTGTGTTACCGTCCCATCCCACTTTGAAAGACGTTGTGGCCATTTTGAATTATCTAACTGGTAAATTGGATCGGCTCGTAGAGGACATGAGGGACGTGAAAAAAAAAGTGCAAATCTGCAGGACGAAGTGTCTGGTTTAAAAGAGGAAATGTCCGCCTTGAAACAGGATAATGACGAGTTGAGGAAAGAAAACACGAGACTCGCCGCTAGGGTGGAATCCTTGGACAGGTGAATAGATGACCCAGAAGGGAGATCGAAGAGAATCCACTTAATCATCCATGGTATTTCTCGTAGAGCTGGTGAGTCTTGGCAAGAATGTGAGGAGCTGGTAAAAGACAGGGTAACGGATACGCTGGAACTTTCAGAGGACATTCCTTTCGACCGTGTATACCGTCTGAATTCAAAGCCGAACTCGCCAGTAATAGCACGATGCACATTCTTCAAGGACAAAGATAAGATTCTGCGTGCAAAACAAAAGCTGAAAGGAACGGATATATATGGGAGTGAAGACTTTTATTTTCGGGTTAGGGAGACCAGAAAAAAAAAAAGCTTGTACCACACCATAAGTCCGCCAGGTCATAGGGCATGGAAGTGTACATGGTTTAGGATCACCTGGTGATCAACAGTAAGAAGTTCGGTCTGGACATCAGTGACAACTGGTAGAAACTGAAATAGGATTCAGGCCGGCCCGCTCATCAGATAATGGTCTGCTGTCAGAGTCAGAGGGGAGGTGAAATTTGAGCCGTCACCGTATAGAGTGCCTGTTCCAAATTCACGTGAAGACCTTTTAACTGGGGCAGCGAACGATGCTGACTTGAAGCGGACAGGCAATGAAAATCCCGTGCAAGTTGTCACTGACATCGGTGGGGGCGAAGGCGTGCTAGATCACAGTGACACACACTGTCCACTAACGTGTTACATGTGGCGAATGATTCTGCTTCGATTGTACACAGCGATGTTTTGTTATCTGTTGTGCAGTTTGATAAGTTTGAAGCCATACAGAGTGAATTAGAAAAAAAAAATATGCAGAGAGAAAATGTGTGATTGTGCGGGGTGAGCGTGGTGGGAGAGAGTACACATGCTGATGAAACAAAGAAAAGGGCTGAACGTGACAGTGTGAATGAAAGAAACAGTAGCAACGAGTTTGTACATTTGAATGGGATTTTTAATGTTGATGACTGTGTGAATGAGATCAGTGATAGTAGTTATGTGAAAGAAACTTCCAGAATAGTAGATGTACTAGATGTCAACAGAAACTCGGCGTCAGCAACAACCTCCACGACTAGAACTAATATAGCGACTGAGACTGTCCCGGTGACTTTGATCTACGACTGCGACTGTAGCAGCACATAGCGGTAAATGTGTGACAAGATATTCAGATAAAACGAAAAGTACGATTGATTGCATGAGTTTTACACCGAGCGTCAATGATCATGAAGCGGACAATGTGTGTTGTCGTGTTCGAGGTGACACCAGTTCGTGCAGCGAAGCAAACGAGTTAAGCTATGTCGGTCAAAGTGCACGTAGTGTAAAAAAATATCAACAAGCTTGTAAATAGTGTATCATTCCTTCACTGGAATATATGTGGCTTATTTTTAAAAAAAGAGAAGATAATCTGGATTTTGTTCAGTTTATTACTACCTTTGATTTTTTTTGTTTAGTGGAAACGTTTGCCGACTCGTTTCAGTCTAACCTTTTTCATGACCATGAATTACTTGTAAAGCCGGCCGTAAAATTTACTAAACAGGGACGGTGCTCAGGAGGACTGGTTTGCATGATACGTAAAAGTCTCGTCCCTAACGTGCACCAAGTGGATTGTGACATATGTACCTCCAGAGAATGCACCCTTCTATACTTTAAGTGGCTTTGATAATGGAATTGGAATGTTGGAAGACTGTATTGTAAAGAAGTTGTTGTCTTTTATGATACTGAATTACTGTTCTGTGGTGACATGAATGCAAAGAACAACATTTCTCTAGCAACTGCATACGATTGTGATCTATATACTAACTTTAAGGAAATAGATACTAAATATAAAAGATTTTCTCAAGACAAGGTATTAAATCTGTAAGGGAAAAAAACTGCTTTGCATGTGCACTGTTATTAGGATTGACAATTTTAAGTGGGGTATGGAATGGCGATCTCGAAGACCGATTCACATACGTTTCGGATGTAGGGAGCAGTGTAAATGACTATTTTCTAGCATCAGTAGAACGTTTTGAACTAATGTGTAACCAGATGACTCTGAATGGGATGGAAAGATACGAGTCTGACCACTTACCGCTAGTACTGCGGATTGGAATGCAAAGTGATCAGTCACATGACAGTTCTGTTCTAATATAATATAGATGGTAATCAGTTTATTGTTACATATTGCTGGAACCAAGGCTTCACTTAACAATTTTTATTCATCTATGAATTCAACAAATGTTCTAGAAAAGTTAAATGTCGCTGAAAATATTATTTCTGTGGACATGAACAGAGCACTAAATCTGTTTAACATAACTGTCAAAGAGCAAGCAGAAATTATGGGAGAAAACTATACCAACAAACAAAAATGTTATACAGAATTGGTTTGACCAAGAATGCTGAATAGCAAAACGTAAACTTCGTAGACTATTTAGAATTTTTCTATTAAAAACAACAGATAAAAATATCAGAGTAGTGTTCTGCATTGCGAGAGGGGAATATAAAACTTTAAATGACAGAAAACAGAAAGAACATAATTATTCCCTTTTGAACGATCTTTTTTCTTTGGCCAAACATCAGCAGTAATTCTGGAATACTGTACACAAGATTTCTAAAAAGAAAATCCGACCTGCAAATAACATTCCGGTGCAGGATTGGTTCTCACACTTTAAAAATCTTTTGGATAAGGACGCTGCGGAGACTGACAATGCATTGAGTAATGAAGAACATACTTTCGCCAGACCAATATCCAGGGAGGAAATATCATCAGCTATCAAGAAATGGTAAAACTGCCTGACCTGATGGCCTAATTGGGGATTTTTTTTTTAAGACTTCTGGTGAGACTGTTTTAAGTTTTCTAGTTAAATTGTTTACTCATCTATTTGACACGGGGATTTTTCCTGAAGATTGGAAAGAATTCATGATATTACCGTTATTTAAGAAAGGGGAGGTAAACGATGTAAATAATTATAGAGGCATTTCTTTGTGCAATGTATGTAGTAAACTTCATAGTTCAATTATTAATAATAGACTTTATGAATGGATATCTCAGAATGATGTAACTGTTGAACATCAAGCAGGATTTAAAAGGTTATTCTACCGTTGATCGTATGTTTAGCCTAGTAGCTGCAGTTAGAAACAATTTGCAAATAACACGAAGCTGTATTGGCTTTTGTAAGCTTTGAAAAAGCTTTTGATTCAATTTCACGGAGTTTATTATGGCCTATTTTGTTAAAAAGAAAATGGAATTAAAGGTAAGTTTTATCGTTGTCCAAAAAGCATGTATAAAAAGGTAAAAAAGCAAGAGTTAGAACGGGAGCAAAATTATCAGATTTTAAGTGTAAAAGAGGGAGTAGCAAGGGGATGTTTGTAGTCCAGTTTTATTTTTCTCTGTTCATAAATGAATTGGCTTTGGAGATTATTCAAAATGGACGACATGGTGTTACTTTTGATCTCTCGGAAACGTTTGTATTACTTTTTGCTGACGACATTAATTTGCCGTCTACAACTGTAGTTGATCTGCAAAGGAAAATTGAATAGCTTCTATTCAGCTGCTACTAAATTAGAGTTAAAGGTAAATATGGATGAGACCAATATATTGTGTTTCGTAAAGGTGGATATTTGGCACATAATGAAAAATGGGCCTACGGAGGTGAAATCATTGGTATAGTCAACGCATACAAATATCCTGGATTTTATTTCACCACCAGATTACGTTTCACTTTTGGGTGTCAAGATATAGCAAATAGGGCAAAAAGAGCAGTCATGGTTATTCTTCATATTTTAAATAAATTGAATAGTAGCGCATTTTCTTTTTTTTTCGAAGTTATTCGAATCTCAGGTGCAGCCAATCTTACAGTATGGAGCTGAATTTGGGCTCTCGAGAAAAATGTTGAAATGGAGAATTTTCATTTGCATGCAATGAAAAGTTTTTGAATGTAGACAATCGAACATCAAATGATTTAGTTTATGACGAACTTGGAAGCTGTCCAATTAATATTAATTCTGTTTCTTAAATGTATTAAGTATTGGCTGAAAATAACCAGAATGGAGGAAAGTAAGATACATTTAAAGTTTATGAGACGTTGCGAGAGTTGGATGGTAACGGCAAGAAGACATGGGGTACCAATGTTCGTCAGTGTTTAAATTCTTTTGGTTTTGCTTATGTTTGGGACAATCAGGGCGTTGAAAGGATATCGGGATTTTTGAAATGCTTTTAAACAAATAATTCGATTGCAGATGGAAAGACTGGCATGACCATGTCTATAGCAGTGACAGATTTGCACAATACAGACACTTTAAAATAGCACATGTGACTGAACCATGCATTGAAATGAATATGAATAGGTATATTAAGAGTGCATTCCTTAAGTTTAGATATCGTGTCTCTGACATTGCTTGCCGTGGGTTTAGATACAGTGTTGTGAAAGATAACGAATTGATGTGTCGCCTGTGTAATCAGGCAAAGGAAGATGAAATACATTTTTTAACTTTACTGTCCTGCACTCAGTGACCTTAGAGTTAAATTTATTAAGGCTAAGTATTATTGTGACCCCTGTAGTTTCAACTTATTGTCAGCAACAAGAAATGAAAATATCCTCTTCGATCTTGCTATGTACATATATGAAGCACAAAAGCGAATACGAACTGTACATTCATAATAGTTTTCATAGTGTATATTGTTTTTTGTGGGTTTCCCCCCCCCCCCCATTTTCTTTACTGAGAACCCTTCTTGTGTGTTGTATTGTTGGTGTCACCCCTTCAGTATGGGCTATGGCCTCAATCTGCACAAAATCATTCGCGTTCGCATTCTCTCTCTCTCTCTCTCTCTCTCTCTCTCTCTCTCTCTCAAAAAACTGAGAGGTGCTCACGATTAAGAAGGTTGCTTACGGGGCGCTTGTCAAAGAAAATGTCATTTTCTGTTAATTATTAATGGATTCTTTGCCAAATCATATTTAGAGCATCATATTCAAACTGATGACTTAATTCTGCGCAAGTCGATATATTTTTTCTTGTGAAAGTGCCTTCGATTCCGCGCAGTTTGGCGGTCACCTCGTCATCTGAAGTCAAGCATCAATGTTTGAGCACGACCTTGTGGTGTGCGTAGTGTACAGTGTATTGTAGTGTGGTGGTGGTGTCAAGTGTTTTCACTTTGGATTTCTCTCTTTAACTGCAATACAGTGTTGATGGATACCGCAACAGTTAACGTCATGTGATTTTTGTTCCTTCAAGTCCTGACGGTCCGGTGCTGTGAGTACTGTAGTGTGTGGTGTAGAATGTGTTTCTGTGTGTGTTAACATGGCCGTGTCTGAAAAAGACGAACGGGATGGGAATAAATTAAAGCCCACCATGGACAATTTTCAAAAACGATTTCACTGTGGGCTCTAATGAACTTACTATATGGAGAAACTGCCTTCTGTTCCGCTATTCCGCGATCAACATAACAGCGAAGTTTCTTTCCACTTCTCCGAATATGACCACCATGACTCGCCTTACGTTTCGTCATCAGCTATTATCCCCTTCCCTCCGCCCCAAGCCCTTGCAAAATCCGTCTTCCGTATCTGCTGTGCATCAGCCAAGTCCATCACTCTCACTCTCTATTTCACTGCGCAGTCACATGGAACGCTACTCTGCCAAGGGATCGACTGCCCGGAATGGGATACTTCTGAATGTGAAATTTTAAAACAATTTATTTCCAACTTTTTGGTCAATAGCAATATTCAAAAGCTGTCTCAGTCTTTACTTGAAACACCACTAACCTTTATCGGTTCCATTTCTTATCCTGTGCGTCTAATTCACCTGACATTGATCTGTCTCAAACAGAAATCTTAACTCAGTGCAGCAGCAATGACTCATCTCTTCCTGTGTTCTCATTTACTGTTGAACTCCAGCCTGACGAGTCAACACATGATGGTGTCGTGATCTTCACTCCTACTCCATCAGTGATTCAATCCCAGACACAGGAACTTAAACCAAAAGCAAAAAAAAAGAGAAGTCTCCGGTCAGCAGACGAACTCGTATCCAATGTCAACGTTCTCTGTACAAGACTAGCCAAGGATAGTCCAGTTCCACGCTATCTACCCATTTAAAACGGAGAATGACTCAGCTGGAACAGACTGTGAACTCCATGTCCGCTGTAGACCTCCCCTGAAGCTATCAATTCAGTGACTGAAGATATAAAAACTGCAGCTAAAAATGAACTACGTGCTAACATATGTGACAAGTTTAATTCTATAGTATCTATCTGTGACAAATTAGATGATCTAAAGAATAAAATAATAAATTTAGAAAACAACCAACAAACAACTGCTGAAAGAAAATAATTGTATCAAAACCCAGCTAGGCTCACTGCAGTCTCAAATGAAAAAAGTGAAATCATACCAGAGAGAGTTTGTTACGACCGAAACACAAACAATTTCAAGTTTATCAAACATTGATACCTCTTTCCACAATGTTGGAATATACAAACAGAATCAAAATCTTTCTCACAACCCCAATACACCTTTGTCCACACTGTTGGAATGCAAACTGAAGCGTTACCACTCTTACAACCTAATTACAATACTGTTGCTGAGGGTCAACGTCCTAGAGAATACCGTAACTGAAACCAACGCAGTGCCCATCACATCTTCCCAGATGACATCAGATGTTGAGTCACAGGCTTCTGATAGCCTTTATAATGGACATGTCGAGGCAAACATTTCCACTTGTCTCCCTCCTCATCCACCCAACAACAACAAGACAGAATCTATGCAATACGCTGTCCAGACTAGCAATCCCTTCACTCTTTTGTCAGACACAGATAACACAGATTCTGTAAATCCCAAATCCCCATCGTCAAAAAAAAAGAATACGTTCATGTGAACCAACCAGATGCTGTCTCTAAGTCGTCTCCTATCGACACGCTTTGTCGTATGTCCATTTCTAATGAAACGACTGTACTGCTCGTTGGTGACTCTATAATACGTTTCATCAATCCCAAACGTTTATTTCCTAGTTATGAAAGACCATTCAAGATTTGTGTTCCGGAGTGACCATTCAAGATATTCATTCATGGCTGTCTTCTCTGTCTGTCTGTCCAAATGTGAAAAAATGTTATATTACATGTCGGCATTAATTCATGTCCATCAGGTCCAGTATCTGTCAGTGCATGGTCTAACATCATTATCTTATGTAAATACAAGTTTCCTTCTGCACGTGTGAGTCTTAGCTCCATCCTACCAGCCAGAAGCAAACATTCCTCACAACAACACCATTTTACCGTCAAATCGTAATCTAAAAGAAGCGTGTGACCAGCATGACGTTACTCGTATTGATAATGACCCTGCTTTTGCAGCTGATAAAACTTTGTATCGTGATACAATTCATCCCAACATTCGAGGTACTGGAAGGCTTGCAAACAACTTGAAAAGCCTGTGGCGAAATGGACATCATACTGAACATTTTCCTCCTGATCAGGTCAGTCATCCAAAAAACTCTGCAAGAACTTCACAACGAAGGCAATTAAATTATACCCCCTTGTCACTCTTCAACTTATCGTCATTCGATCACTCTAATTTTTCAAATGTCCCAAGCAGTCAGGAACCCACCAACTATCACTTAGCCTCTGAAGATTTTCCGCCAGCCTCTTCCCTTCAACATTTCCCCCCTTTACCTCAAAGATCCGTGTCCAAGGGATTTCAGAGTGACCCCTTACCACCCAATCATATCCACTGTCAACCCTTCCCAGCACTTTCTACACATCACCCCCGACCAGCCCATGATGTCCGCAGCTCTCTCCCAATGCACGTTGTCCATAGTAAACCCCCTCCCTGCAGATAATGTTCACAACATTCCTTCACATTCTTTCTGTCATCAAAACCCCACACGTAATCATCCACTCCCCCAACAAAACAGATCGCCCGGAATGACCCATTCCAGCACTCCAAATCCTATTCACCCTCATGCTGAACATTTATTGAAAAATGGCATCACATCTTTTGTCTCAACAGCACTCTTTCTCTTCTTATCCTAGTCTGTAAAGTGCATTATTTCAATGTCATCATGTTTTCTCATAATTTTTGCTGTAATGATGATTTAAAAGTGTGTCATGAATTGTATATTTGTCGTTGAATGTTTTCTTTTTATTTCCCTGATGATTGTGATGTGACGAATTGTGTGCATATTCTTGTCCCTACGTATAATGGGTAAGCGCACTTTAATAAGTGGGCACGCGTCAGTGTGTATATTTGTTAAGGGTGTGGGGGTTTGGTGAGGGATTGTCTGTAATCGATGTTAGAATGAGCATGAATTGAATGGAGCACCCACAGACTTACCAGACCAAGATGACTGTTCTTGGCTTTGTCAGAGTAATTCGTACGGTTGCTCCTGCTGATACGACAGTCGTCAGTTGTTTTTTGTTTGTTTGTCTGTTTGTTTTTCTGTCTTTTTTTCTGCTTTTGCGATTTCTTTCTCTCTCTTCTCTCTCTCTCTCTCTCTCTCTCTCTCTCTCTCTCTCTCTCTCTCTCTCTCTCTCTCTGTGTGTGTGTGTGTGTGTGTGTGTGTGTGTGTGTGTGTGTGTGTGTATGTTGCTTACCTAACTGTAGACAGCTATTAGCCTTCATTGATCTTTTAACTTAAATAACTTTGCACATAATATACGTTCCATTTTCTATTGTATTTTTGATCACGTGTCTGTTGATTTTTTTTTTCACTCATTGTTGAGTTGTTACTAAATTGTTTGGTATTACAATATCCCTTGTTGGTATTTGGTATTACTTTTCTTGCAATTTACATTCCTGCTTTGCTATTGCGTCAAGATGTTGTGAACGAAAGAAGTCTGGCCATCTGCAGATGGCCTCAAGGTTGGGTCTCTGATCATTAACAGTTTGATTAATAAGTTATGCGACGTGTCTCGTGTTTTATATAATCATGGTTATTGTTTTCATTTATTTGGTTTTGCGGAAACAAGATTAACACACCATATTTCTGACACAGAATTAATTTTACCTGGTTATAACTTAGTTCGAAATGACCCTTCCAGACCAAGAGAAACAGGTTTACTTGTTTATGTTCATGAATCTATTAAATTTAATCGAGCCGCTTCGCTCGAAAAATATCATATAGAATCACTATGGATAGAGTTACAATTCAAAACTTCCAAACCAATTCTCTTAGGCTTTATTTACAGAAACCCAGCAGAACATGCTGACTGGATAGATAACTTTACTCTAATGATGGAGGAGGCGTCCTTACTCTCAAATGAAATTATTTTACTGGGTGATTTTAACATTGATCTTTTGAAAGTGAATAAATCCTGGATTCAAACCTACACTTCTTTTAATCTGACTCAGTTAATCGATAAGCCAACACGAATCACTGCTACTTCCCAAACTCTCATTGACCATGTTTACACATCTTCTGTACCTACTATAATAGAAATATGTTCACCAGTCTTTGGATGCAGCGATCACTCCCATGTCTGTTTTACTTGGCCTAAATGAGGCGTTAAAATCCCCCTAAATCATCACAAGTATATTACGTATAGGAACTTTTCAGGCTTAGATAAAGACTTACTCCTTACAGATCTGATGAATTCCTCATTTTTCTCTGTGTATCAGTTCACGAATCCCGATGAAGCCTTAGAAGTTTTGGTATCACACTTTTCTCAATGTTTACATTAAGAACGCTCCATTAAAAACAATTCGTGTCAAAAGTACCCCTAAAAAGCCCTGGATAACAAGTGATATAGAAAAATCCATGGATTTAAGAGACTCACTTTCTGGCATCAGGTAATCGTATAGAATTTTATGAAACAAAGAAATCTTGTTAACTATCTAAAACGCTCAGCCAAAAAGAAATATTTGAAAGATCTTCTTTACTCTAAAAACAGACAACCGATCAGTTTGGAAGGCTATCAATCAGCTTAGCAATAAAAATTCTAACGCTCGTGCTACAACACCGAAAGATGTATCAGTTGAAATGTTGAATACACACTTCTGTAATGTTGCTAATTTCACCATAAAAAGAAAACAGATCCTCACAAAACGATTTAGATGCTCTTCTGAATTTTTGTTAGTCCAAAAATATCACAACATGTCTAGATATTCCGTTGTCATGTGTACACGAAGTATACAATGCTCTTATTCACTTAAAGCAAACTAGTACCACTGGTCTTGATGGCATGACGGAAAGATTCTCAAACTGTCAGCCCCTGTCATTGCTGAAACACTTACTTACATGTACAACCTCTGCATTTCTAAAAGTCAGTTCCCCAAGGCTTTTAAAATTGCTAGAGTAACGCCGATCTACAAAACAGGTGATCACACCGATCCGTCTACCTACAGGCCCATTTCTATTCTGTCTGTACTGTCTAAACCATTGGAAAACCACCTAAATAAACATATTCTCGATCACTTCAATTCTTTCAATTTATTTCATCAGGACCAATCCGGTTTTAGGGCAAATCACTCGTGCCAAACAGCATTGACAAACCTAGTTGATTAATGGCTTACTAATATAAATAACGACAAAATTACAGGTGTTCTCATGGTAGATTTCATGAAAGCTTTGATGTTATTGATCGCAATCTTCTTCTGAAAAAGCTAAAGGTATACAACTTATCCGAGAATTCGTTAGAACTCCTATCTTCATTTCTTTCCGATAGAAAAGAAAAATGGTCTCAGTAAATGAATCTGTATCTCCTACATTATCCATTAGTCATGGTGTGCCTCAAGGGTCAGTACTCGGACCTATCTTATTTTCCATATATATAAACGATTTACCTCTATTCATTGATAGTCTCTGTGAAATGTTCGCTGATGACACACAATACACTGTGGTCATAAAAAAAATGAAATATAATTTGCCAGTTTACAAGAAAGTATAAACAAATTAATCATATGGTCTGAACTCAATCACATGTCTCCATCCTCAGAAAACGAAGTACTTGATAATAACCACCAGACAAAAGCGTCAAAATATTTCTTACGATTCCCTATCTCTTTGTATAAATAATGAAATAGTTGAAGAAGTTGATCATCATAAAGTCCTTGGTGTCATTGTAGACAATAATTTGTCATGGTCTTCTCATGTCACAATGCTTTGCAAACTTGTATCTCAAAAGATTCACCAGCTTTCAAAACTAAAATATTTCTTAGACCAACATTGTCGTAAGCTGTTTTTTTACTTTCGTACATTGAATCTCATTTGAATTACTTTTCTACATTGTGGGATTCTGCCAGTTATAACGTATCAAAACCACTCCTCAGTCTTCACAGACAGGCTGTCAAACTTGTTTCTCAAATCAACAACTGTAACTCCCTCTGATTATAAACGTTTAGACATTTTGCCTCTAAAATGGAAACTCGTTTATAACAAGGCAAATTTCATGTTTAAGATAATGTCCAATCATGCACCACCAACTTTGAAAAATAAATTTAAAACGAACCTGATTCGCAATGTCAGAAAGATTCAGATACCCCTACCGAGGATTGATTTTTTTTTAAATCCAGCCTCATTTACTCCGGTGGTTGTTTGTGGAACGACCTAGTGTCTTCATTTAATGTAATTTCGAGTCTAAATGTTTTCAAAAAAAACAGTACTTCTCATATCTGATGCTACGCTTCCTAAACAGTGTGACTAATGACAACATCATATAAACTTCTTTATACGTTTTTCAAAATTATTATATGGATTCAGGTACAAATGATGTTTTTTAATGTATTTGCAAAGTTTCTCTCTCTCTCTCTCTCTCTCTCTCTCTCTCTCTCTCTCTCTCTCTCTCTCTCTCTCTCTCTCTGTCTCTGTGTGTGTGTGTGTGTGTGTGTGTGTGTGTGTGTGTGTGTGTGTGTGTGTGAACGGTTGACTGTCATATTTTTGGATTGCCTTTGTATTTCAGGCTAACATTCTTTTCACTATTTAGATTGTTCGTTGATTTTGAAGTCACATATTGTCATCATTATTTCTTTTTTTTTTGCTTCATCGAGGGCAAGATGTAAAAAAAGCCTGTATTGTGCTTATTCTTTATCCCTCATTAAAAAAGATTCGTTCTCTGTCTGTCTGTTTGTCTCTCTCTCTCTCTCTCTCTCTCTCTCTCTCTCTCTCTCTCTCCTCCCAGTCAGTCTGTCTGTCCGTCCGTCTGCCTGTCTGTCTGCCTCTCTCTGTCTTTCTGTTTGTCTGTCTGTTTCTCCTACTGTCTGTCTGTCAGTCTGTTTATCGGTCTGTCTGTCTGTCTGTCTAGCCCCCCCCTCCTCTCTCTCTCTCTCTCTCTCTCTCTCTCTCTCTCTCTCTCTCTCTCTCTCTCCCCCTAAGGATGAGATGGGGAAAGGCACACGCTATCGGAGGCAATCAATCAACGTTGCACGAAATTCTACTCTCCTCACATTTACATACCAGTTGTTCTAAGACTCACCTTATATGGACTTAACCCTGATTAAACCTACCCGAGGTCTTAGGAAATTAAAAAAAAGAAACAAATTTAGAATAAGACACCAACAAGACCAACAACCAAAACCTTCAGCTCGATCTGCGACTTAGGTCATGACATGAAGCCATCTTATAAACTCTGCTTTTTTTTTCTTTGTTATCCTTTTTTTTTTTTTTTCTTTTTTCTGTTTTTTTTTTTTTTAACTGTCGATTCTGCGCACGTGCATCGTGACTCGTCCCACGCCCATGTCCCGGAGTCAAAGGTTATGTCCAACACTTTTCGTGTTTATTTCAGAAATAAATCTTGCGCATGAAGCAATGCTCACTGCATCGTGTCTCTCCTGACAATGTATTCATCTTCATTAATCTTCCTGTGACGTACGCACTTTGTGTGATCAGACCAAATGATTGATAGGCTGGCGTCAAACTTTCCTAAATCAAAGGCTATGTGCATCAACGAATACTATCTACTAGTACAATGTGTGTGTGTGTGTGTGTGTGTGTGCGTGTGCGTGCGTGCGTGTGTGTGTGTGTGTGTGTGTGTGTGTTTTAAATAAAAAATGAAAAAATAAAAAGACGACGACGAAGAGAAAAAACAATGAAAACAGAAAAAAAAAACAAAGGTTTAAAGATGTCAGGGTTTGACCATAATAAAAGTATTTCGAAAACAAACAAGAAAAATTTTTTAATAAATTTGAAAAAATGAAGAAGACTTATTTCTGCCACATGCAGGCACACTAAAGTGTGTGTCTGACTCAGACATGCCCCCCCCCCCCCCCCCCCCCCCCCCCCCCCCCTTAGCAAGGGCTGGGAGTGGCTCACATTACGTCACTCTTTGCTGAAGGCCTCCGAAGGTCAGGTGAGTTCAATGCCGGAGAATGGGAAGGGAAGGGAGAGGGAGAGGAAGGTGTCGGGGGTGGATGGGGGGGGGGGGGTGGGGGGGGGGGGTGGGGGTGCTGTCCTGTAGGAGTAACAGTGACGTGTGTGCAAGGCCATGCAGAACACTTAATGCTATTTGCGTCAGGAAGTGATCAGATGAAATTAAGCCCCCACTCCAAAAACGTTTTGTCTTTGTTTGTGTGTGTGTGTTCTCGTTTGTGTGACGTAATCTTTTTTGGCGTGCAGGACCGTGCTTTGTTGGTGGGGAAAAAAAAGTATTTTGGAAAGCATCGTATCTGGCATGATTACCGCCTGGATCGTGGAGAAGCATGTGAGCCCCTGGACTTTGGAAACCACTTTTTTTTCCCTGCAATACAAGACGACAGGTGATGCAAAAGGGGATTGTGAGTTTTGGTGTCTGAAAATACCTGGTCTTCCCAGCCCCCTAATGGCAAGATCGTTTTTACTGACTGCTGAGGTTTTGCAACAAAAATCCCTTCCACAGAGACCC
>JADBJO010000852.1:317500-322500 GCA_016801955.1 Conus betulinus
TTAGATCGAATCGTCTTGTGAACCAATCAAAACAGAAGTGATCTGTTCCTGTATGCTGTGTGTCCGGTAAAACGTTGATATCTGAGGACAAACAATTTTTGAAGAGGAGTAAAAAAAAAAAAAAAAAAATGCAAAGCATATAAACGTACTCCCGGTTTACCTTAAATACGCATGAGATATTCCATAAAGAGAAAAAAACCGTTTTCGGCCGTTACAGCTGTTAATAATGGCTGTTCTGGTAGACATCGGGCATCATCCGTGACCCACAATAAACATATCTACACATTTCCATAAGGATCGACCAAGTACTTTCTGAGATATTCCATAAAGTACAAAAACTGTTATATTCCGTTATAGCCGTTAGTAACGGCTATGATGGTAAACTAAACATCGGGCATCATGCATGACCCATAATGAACATGCCTACAAGGTTTCAGAAAGATCCGCCAGTACTTTCTGAGATGTCCCATAAAAGAGAAAAGCCGTTATGGGCCGTTATAGCCGTTAGTAACAGTTATAACGGTGAATAAAACCCCTGGCCCATATTGAACATACCTGCTAATTTTCACAAAAATCGGCCAAGTACTTTCTGAGATATTCCATAAAGAAGAAAAAACCGTTATGGGCCGTTATAGCCGTTTGTAACGACTATAATGGTAAAGTGAAACATCGGGCATCATCCGTGACCCAAAATGAACATACCTACAAATGTTAAAGATAGATCGGCCCAGTTGTTTTTTGTCTGTAGCGAGTGGAACACATTTTGACCACGGACGGACGCACACACGCACACACACACACACACACACACACACACACACACACACCACACACACACACACACACACACACACACACGCACACACACACACACACACAACACACACACACACACACACACACATCCACACACACACACACACCCACATATACACACAGTATTTCTTTGTTCAAGTGCTTTCTAAGATATTCCATTATGAAGAAAAACCGTGGGCGTTATAGCCGTTAGTAACGCTATAACGGTACACTAAAACATCGGGCATCATCCGCGACCCATAGTGATCATACCTACACAGGTTAGTCGTGTGTGTGTGTGTGTGTGTGTGTGTGTGTGACCACGGTGTGGGTGTGTTGTGTGTGTGTGCGCGCGCGCGCGCGCGCGCGCCGTGCGTGCGTTTGCATGTCTGTGCGTGCGTGCGTGTCCATGCTTGTGTGTGTGTGTGTGTGGTGTGTTTGTGTGTGTGTGGGTGTGTGTGTGTGTGTGGGTGTGTGTGTGTGTGTGTGTGTGTGTGTTGTGTGTGTGTGTGTGTGTGTGTGTGTTTGCGCGAGGGAGAGAAGAATGAGACAGAGAGGCCACGTTCACCAGAAACGTTGCATGAACCTCTCCCCCACAGAAGGCAATCAGCAGTGTGCTCAACAGGCTGTTCATCTTGTTCACCAAGTGAGTTTACTCAACAGGCTGTTCAGCTAGCACGTTCACCAAAGCTAGCACGTTTCGCCAAGCAGCTGTTTGTGTCTTCTTGCCAGCTGCAGTTTGCTCGTAGGCTGTTGTCTTCTTCACCAAGCTCAAAAGTTTGCTCTGTTCATCTTCTTCACCAAGCTAGCAGTTTGCTCAACAGGCTGTTCATCTTCTTCAGTTCACTCAGTTCAGTTTTCTCACCAAGGCTGCAGCAGTTGTGCTAACAGCTGCTGTTCCTCTTCTTGAAGCACCAAGAATAGTTCACTTCAGCTATCGAGTTGCTCCAACAGGCTGTGCATCGCTTCACCAAGCTAGCAGTCTTCCCAACAGGCTGTTCATCTTGTTCACCAAGCTAGCAGTTTGCTTCAACAGTCTGTTCACCTTCAGTTTGCTTCACCAAGCTAGCAGCTTGTTTCAACAGGCTGTTCATCTTCTTCACCAAGCTAGCAGTTTGCTCAACAGGCTGTTCATCTTCTTCACCAAGCTAGCAGTTGCTCAACAGGCTGTTGCATCTTCTTCACCAAGCTAGCAGTTTTGCTCAACAGGCTGTTCATCTCTTCTTCACCAAGCTAGCCGTTTTGCTCCACAGGCTGTTCATCTTCTTCACCAGCTAGCAGGTTGCTCAACAGGCTGTTTTCATCACCAAGCTAGCAGCAGTTTTCAAACAGCTAGCATCTTCTTTCTCAACATAGCAGTTTGCTCAACAGGTCTGTTCATCTTCTTCACCAAGCTAGCAGTTTGCTCAACAGGCTGTTCCTCTTCTTCATACCAAGCTCAGCAGTTTGCTCAACAGCTGTTCATCTTCTTCACCAAGCTAGCAGTTTGTTGACAAAACAGCTGCTTAATCTTCTTCACCAAGCTAGCAGTTTGCTCAAAAGGCTGTTCATCTTCTTCACCACAGCTAGCCAGTTTGCTCAACAGGCTGTTCCATCTTCTTCACAAGCTAGCAGGTTTGCGTCAACAGGGCTGTTCCTCTTCTTCACCAAGCTAGCAGTTTGCTCAACAGGCTGTTCATCTTCTTCACCAAGCTAGCAGTTGCTCAACAGGCTGTTCATCTTCTTCACCAAGCTAGCACGTTGTGCTCAACAGTCTGTTCATCTGTCTTCACCAAGCTAGCACTCAGTTGCTCAAACAGGCTGTTTCTCTTCTTCACCAAGCTACAGCAGTTTGCTCAACAGGCTGTTTCATCTTCACGGAGCTTCCCCCAAGCTAGCAGTTTGCTCAACAGGCTGTTCATTCTACTTCATCAAGCCACCCCCACCACGCCCTGTGGAGAGGAGGAAGGCAATGAATGATCCGGTTCCTTCTGCCCTCTGTGCTGCCATGTCAGGATGGCAGACCCGGCAGAGCGGCTGGCAGCTCATTGCCTTGGAAATGGGTGGAAAAGAAGCGATCAGTCTTAGTGATGGACAGCCGACGTTAAAAACCGGCGACAGTCACCCCTGAGAAATGGTGAATGGAATACCGATCCCATCTCATCCTCGTAGTTGGTTCTGGTGTTTGTTGTTTAAAGCGTATGTCTTTAGATGTTAAAAAAAATGATGACAGTGGGTGTAGAATATTTGGATTCGATTCGAGAAATTTAAAAACAGCATTTGTAGGAGTTTAGGAAGACAAATACTGTAAGTACAAAACCTCCAGTCGTATGTCATTCTAGAACAGGTGCTTCGAACATTCAACAATTACAATGGGTATTTCTGTTTCTTCCCAGTAAGCGTACCTTCAGAGCAATCTGTACGCTTCTCTCTCCTTCTCGCTCTCTCATCTCTCTCTTCTCTCTCTCTCTCTACCATTCGTCCTCTCTCATCTCTCCTCTCGTCTCTCTCTCTTTACTTTGATTAAATAATTGACCGCTATATTTTAGTCTGAAAATGCATTAAGCGGAATTAATTTTGCCCTGCGGGTCCGCATGGTGTAAGCAATATAATCCGTTTTTCGATCGTTTCTTTCTGTTGTAGAACATGTGTATGTCTCTGTGTGTGGTATATTTTGTGTGGCCATGATGCCAGAACCTTTTATTGTATTCCCCTCGTGGCAATTGTCACTAAAAAATCTGTCGAGGGGACATTCTCCTCATCTCTCGCATCTCCTCCGAGGTCGGGGGGAATCGCTCGCGTCTCAACTCTCGCCCTCTCCTCCTCGACGTCCGCTCCATTCAGTCAAAATCGCTAGATTCCTCTCTCACCACTGTTCTCTCAACGCCAAAACTCATCATCATCTCATCTCACCCCTACTCTCGCAGCGTCCTGAAACATCGGGCTCCCGCTCAGTCTCTCGGGGTCTGTCAATCAATCTCTCCCTCCTCCCCCGTCCTCCGTCTCTCTCCATCTCCTCCTTCATCAACGCAACGCCGTCTCACGTTTTCTTACAATATGTTTTTGAGAAAGCAGATTGCAACTGAGGCTCGATGCAAAGGAGAGAACCTGTTAGAGAGTGTGTGGGTCTACGCTGTAAGATACATGACTGTTGAGTGGACAAAACTGAAACGGACTATGCAAACTAGTCCAGAGGAATTGATGAAAATATAATGGTGGGGTGCTCGTAAACGTTGATTAATAATGATTGAGGATCACCGTTATCAATTAGAAATGAAGACCGATCGGTGGATATCAAGGTGGTTAATTGATAAATTGGCGGAATTCTCTGGACGATTGATTACAGTAGATGACAACGAACTAAATTAAAGGATGACTAATGATAAACGATTGATCAGTTATTGATTTTGAATGGTGTGGTTGAGGATAGGATATGCGGAAGACGATAACCGATTTCAGTCGAATTAAACGAACGTTGAGGAGAAATGATTCAAATGATAAATGATGACTGATGATCAATGCTGAGCCACTTTTGGCTGAGTGATCAGTAATTGACGATAATTGTTACAATCGACAAAATATCAATGGACAGTTATTTTGAATGATCGAAATAAACACTGAGGCCCAGCTATTGTGGTGCATGGCGCCTAATGTTATCTAAAACGTGATTATCGAAGCCATTTAGCAAGTTGTCAAACTTCCAATGATCAACTCACCGTTAGACCGATGATGAGATTATTGTCATGGGAAAGGAAAGCTTTAACAAAGTACATCATCTGCAGACAGAATGACGTCAATTTCAAGAAATTTAAATTGTTTTGCCCTACCACCTTAACTTCTAATGTCGATATCCGTGCGACAGGTAGGGCCGAGATCCAAGTGTAGGCCGAGTAAATGGTATGTTTATGTTGTTATCCCTGGAGTCGAAATGAATGTGTACAATTTTTTTCTTTTCAAATGTCAAGTCTCTAGTCAGTCTCCGGATCATCCTCGCGACTCTCGGGTCTCGGGGTTCATCTCCCCCCATCTCACCCTCTCTCTCTCTCTACCTCCCCCTCTCCTCCCTCTGTCTCTCATCGCTCTCCTCCGTCTATCCTCTCTCTCCTCCACACACAAGTCTCTCTCCCACACACACACACACACACACACACCCCACACACACACACACAGTCTCCTGTTCGCACTGTCTCATGTACTCGCTTGCTTCTCACCCTTCTCCGAAACCC
>JADBJO010000852.1:327500-330000 GCA_016801955.1 Conus betulinus
AGGAAGTGATCTTTGTAAACAGTCCTGAATATAGAGGCAGAGGAGTTATATCTTACTAGGAGTGATAAATATACAGGCAGGTGAGGTGATCTTTGGAAAGAATAATAAATATAGAGAAAGGTGAATCATCTTTGGAAGAGTTATAAACATACGGGCAGGGAAGGTGATCTCTGAAAAGAGTAATAAACCTAGAGGGGGGGGGGGGGGGGGGGGGGATCTTTGGAATGAGTAATAATCATAAGGGCATGGGAGGTGATCTTTGGAAGGAGTAATTAACCTATAGGCAGGTGAGGTCACCTGTCGAAAGAGTCATAAACATAGAGGCAGGGGAGGCGATTTTTGGAAAGAAAAATAAATGTCGAAGCAGGGGAGGTGATCTTTTATGTTTCATCCGTACATGCGTACGTGCATGTATGTATGTGTGCTTAAGAGAGAGCGAGAGAGAGAGAGAGAGAGAGAGAGAGAGAGAGAGGGGAGGAGAGAGAGAGAGAGGAGAGAGAAGGAGAGAGAGGAGAGAGAGAGAGAGAGAGAGAGAGAGGCGTACACATGTGGTATGCGTGCGCGCGCGCGCGCGCGCGCGTGTGTGTGTGTGTGTGTGTGTGTGTGTGTGTGTGTGTGTGTGTGTGTGTGTGTGTGTGTGTGTGTGAGCGCGCGCGCGCGCGCGCGCGCGCGAGCGGTAAGAAATGTAACAGAAATTCCAAATAAAGATTTAAATTAGATATATAAATTACACAGAATTGCTTTTTCGCAACTCTGATAGTTTGGGCAGTAGTAGTAATGATGATGATGATGATGATGATGATGATGATGATGATGATGATGATGATGAAACAAGAACATCAACAACAACAACAACAACAACAACAACAACAACAACAACAACAACAACGTCAACAGCAATAACATAATAATGATGGTAATAATAATGATGATAATAATGTTCAACATGATCATTATGATCATCGTTTATCATCATCATCATCATCATCATCATCATCATCATCATCATCATCATCATCATCATCATCATCATCATCATCACGACGACGATGATGAGGATGACTTCCTTAAAACAATCTTTCGCCCGAATCAGAAACAGTCCGCCTAGTTTAAATCCTTTTTGATTTGGTTTTTCAATGTACCTTCTGCTATTATTTAGACCATTGAGATCGGCTCAACAAAACCAAACGCGAATGAAATGAATGGAACTGCAAATTAAGAACCCCCCCTACCACTAAAGACCCATCCATGAATATGCCGATGCCGCCTGCCACAGGGAAAGGTGCTTTTTGGTCCTAGCATTAATTCTTTACATTAGTTTGATTTTGTTGTGGTGGCATCACCAAAGTCAGGTCCCCACAGTTTATGTTGTCTTCCTGAAGTCGTTTGTTACTGTTACGATATTGTGTAGACTAGGTTTCCCGCTGATCACACACACACACACACACACACACACACACACACACACACACACACACACACACACACACACACACACACGCACGCACGCACAGCACGCACACACACACACACACACACACACACACACACACACACACACACAATCCAGTTTCAGATTTTTTTCTTTTTCTGTTTTTTTGTTGGTTTAGCTAAGACCAGGGCAGCGTCTGTTGCCTTGGCAATGACCTTTTTTTTTTTTTACAATGGAAGCAGCAGGGGGAGGGTAGGATGGGTGGGTGGGGTGGATGGGGGGGGGGGGGGGGCGACCTGAAAGCCAGGAATCGTTGGCCTCTGGCATCGAGTGCCAATGCGGCAGCATTCCTCACTTAAAGGGATCAATAGGCTTCGGCGGTCAGCTGCTGCTAAATAAAACACCACAAGCGCACTCAGCGCTGCCTGCACACAGCTGTATCAAAATGACGGTCCGATTGGTTGGCTGGGGTGGGAAAAAGATATGACTGAACCAATCAAAATGGAGCGGATCTGAGCCAGTGCTGTGTGCGTGTGTGTGTGTGTGTGTATTTGGTGTGAATTTTGAGAATATTGGCTCAGGGGTCAAAGTATTTCTATATCAGGGGAAAACGATTGAAAAAAAAAAAAAACGGAGAAGAGAAAGAAGGAACACAAGAAATGGCACTGGAGTGCGCAGCTGTAATGTGCAAGACCTTCTTTCCTGTGTTCTGTGACGGAAACAGGTATGAAGAGAAGGGGAAAAAAAAACCCAACTCAGGCACAGAAGGGATGATAGAACGAAACAAAAGGTCTGAAATCAAACTTGGGAAAAAACCAATCATTCAAAATAAACAGCCAGAGGGAAGGGAAGAGAATGTAAGGACCACCACCACACACTCCTAAATAATTGAAAAGACACATAGAAAAGGGGAAACATTTCACACACACACACACACACACACAAAACACACAAAACACACACACACGCGCGCGCGTAACAAATAGAAAGCTTCGCGCCAACCAACCCGCGCGCCAAACAGTAACAAATGGAAAGCTTCCAACATTGTGAAGGACCAGACCAGACAAA
>JADBJO010000852.1:342500-350000 GCA_016801955.1 Conus betulinus
TTTGTTTGGGTTGGTTTGTTCGTTTCTTGATTGTTTTTTTTTTTTTTTCCAGTTGATTTCATGTTAATACATTCATTACCTTATTCCTGTGTTACCTGGCTTTTTTTTTTTCTTTTTCATAGGTTGTCAGTCAGTCTATTTATTCCGTGGCCCCATTCCTTAGGCTTTGAGCTAATATGTTCTTTCTGTTTGTCGTTTGTGCATAAGGGGAAAAAGACATTCTCAGTTAGGAGAAGAAAAACAAGTTGAATCGAGTTTGAGCTTTGTAATAATCCTTAAAAAAAATTGTAAACTTATATTCAACAGAGGCACGATACTGCGACAGCAACAAATTACAACAGCATTTAATGTTGCAGCCGAAATATCATTGATGGCGTTAATCGTAATGATGATGATGATGTTGAAGACAATAATGAATGGCGATGACAGTGATGATATTGGGTGTGATGACGATGATGATGATAGTTGCGGTGATGATGATAATGATGATGATGATGATGATGATGATGATGATGGCGATGGTGATTGGAATCATGATGATGATATTGATGCTGATTATGATAATGATAGTGATGATAGTAGTGGTGGTGGTGATGGTGATGATGATGATGATGAGGCGACGACGACGAGGACGGTGATGATGATGATGGTGGTG
Organism: Conus betulinus; assembly: GCA_016801955.1. Lineage (NCBI taxonomy): Eukaryota > Metazoa > Mollusca > Gastropoda > Neogastropoda > Conidae > Conus > Conus betulinus. Next base: position 343,156 of record JADBJO010000852.1, read on the forward strand.
GTAATTACGATGACAATGGTGGTGATGATGATAATGACGATGTGATGATAATGACAATGATGGTGTTCTCGAATGCGTATGGAAAAAAAAAAGGTGTGTCGTTGACTCGTAGTCCAGGTGAGTGTGATGCAGGGGATGTGAAACGTTCAGAGTGGGCAGTCGTTAGTCCATGCCCTTGCCTGCAGCAGTGGTCATCCCTTCAAAGAAAACGGGAGGTCTAGCGTGCGGATGGATATGAAAGATGACAAAAGAAGAGCGCGGAGAGTGGAGATCGGTGGGGGGGGGGGGGGTATTAATTACGTTGCAAGCATCTAGCGAACGGTTTATCATCTAGAGCGAGAGCTCGCGGCGTTGAGGGCTATCCGATGTTTGGGATAAGGCCCAAGATGCTGGCAGCGGCGGCGGCGGCGGTGGTGGTAGTGGTGATGTGGTGGTAGTGGTGGTGGTAGTGGTCGTGATGTGGTGGTGGTGGTGGTGGTGGTCGTGATGTGGTTGTAGTGGTGGTGGTGGTGGTCGTTATGTGGTGGTAGTGGTCGTGATGGTGGTGGTGGTGGTGGTGGTGGTAATGGTGCCAGACTTTACGAATGGGGATGCCTACTTTCATTCAGAGCGGCATGGTAATAAACGACATGGGTGTGGGACCCAGAGTAGTAGAACTAGCTTGGCCGTGTAGGGCTATGATCTAAAAGAAAATAGTTTATGATGACGATGACCATCGTTATCATCATCACCACCACCACCATCACCACTATCATCATCATCATCATCAACATCACCATCATCATCATCATCATCACCATCATCATCAACATCATCACCATCATCATTATCATCACCGTCATCATCATGAGTGTAGAAAAACATGCATGAATAAGAAAGTGGAAATCAAACCCAACAGCGTGTGTCCACACTGCAGCAGTAACAGATCGTTGTAGATGTAAGTCTTTAGGCTGAAGACGAAGAGGATAGATATAAATGAACACGTCGAGTCTGACATTCGTGGTCAAATCTCTCTCTCTCTCTCTCTCTCAGCGCATGTGTGTGTGTGTGTGTCTGTGTGCGCGCGCGCGCGCCCTGTGTGTGTGTGTGTGTGTGTGTGTGTGCACCTGTGTGTGTGTGTGTGTGTGTGTGTGTGTGTGTGTGTGTGTGTGTGTGCATGAACACAATACATGTAACGACACCTGAATTCAAACGTATTTCCAAGTACTGACAGCACTGGAATTTTTTTTTTCACCAATGTCACCAATGTTGTTTGCATACTCCTAAAGATTTCTTCTCCTTGTCGGAGGGTTTCATTCTCAAGGAAAAAATAATTTTCTCAATAAAGAAGAATGCAACGGCCAGGTTTACTGTACAAAGAGTGTCCTCCAATGGCAAAGGAACATTTTTCATGAACAAACAAACAAAAAACACACAAAAAAACAAAAAAAAAAAAAACCCTGTTCGACGATTATTTCAAGATACGGATCCGTTATCACATGAGAAAGAAAAGAAAACGAAAGAAAAACAGCAGCATGTATGTATGCATGTATGTATGTGTGTATGTATGTATGTTTGTATGTATGTATGTATGCATGCATGCATGCATGTATTTATTTATGTATGTATGCATTATCATCATTATTATTATCATGATTATTATCATCATGAATACTTGAAAAGCGTCTATCCTCGGCTAGAGAGCAAGCTCTAAGCGCTTTACAATTCCCACTCGTTTACAGAACGGGCTGCCTACCTGGGTAGTGCCGACTGACGAGCTGCCAGCTGGCACTTCATTCAGTCGTTTCCCGTGTCATCCAGTCAATATTGTTTCATATTGTTCACTCAATTTCCTTACTTCCTTCATTCTTTCAATTTTCTCACAGGGTGCATGCTGTGTGTAACGTGTCATCCATACCAACGGCCAAACTGGCCTTCTCTTCCGAAAGCTGGTGATTGGATTTTACGTGTGTGCAAGATGTTATGCGTGCGTTCACACACGGAACTTCAGTTTATAGTCTCATTCGAAGGAGGATGGGAAATGGAGTCGGACCAATGTTAACTCCGAGGGAAAAAAAAAAATACCCCCTGTACCAAAACGGCCCGGCGGAGATTCGAAACCCGCAACCCCAGGATCACCAAGATTACGAGTAGGGCGCTTACCACTGAGCTATTCCGGCCCTATATGAGATGTTTTCAACACGTAGCAAGCATTGTTTGACGGGTCATAGGAATGCATCATCATGACAGAACATAGACTGTCAGGCAGAACTTTCAGAATGTCAAAGTTTTGTCCTGGAGAATGTTAGGCCAACTAGACGTTATTTTCACCAGTCTCTCTACCGACATCAACCGAATACATTTACAGTTTGTTTGTGCTATATTGAATGAAGGAAGCAACAAGCACTTCAATTTATTGTAGTCTGGGTATAAAAAAAAAAAAAACGAGTGCAACATAGATAGATATGCTTTCTTTCCGACTACAGGCCTTTAACAATTATTAATCTACAAAATATACCAAAGATTTGGACCAGGATTTGTTATATTTTGTTGTTCTTTCCTTATTATGCAAAGTAAGACGATGCTAGGCGGAGATCTAAACGAATCATTAGAACGTCTAAAACATCCGCCAAAAATAAACAAAGGGATCACAAGACAAAACACAGGAAACACAAAACTCCACAATGCGGCTTCCAGAAAAAAAACAGAAAAGTGACACCGATACACAGTTGTTCAGTCTTGTGATTCGTTTGTTTATTTATGTTTGGTGGGTGTTCTACTTAGGCTTTTAAAACATTTTTTTCTTGTCCGTTCTTATCACGTATACATCTTTTATCGAACAAAATAACAATTTGTTAGGCTACACAATTCGCCAATTCTTTCAAACTCTCAGCAATAATTTGTTGAAGGTCTGGCGCCTCATTTAGCTGTTTTGAAAAGCAGTTTCTGCTCTGAGAATCCTATCTGTACATTCGGTCATCATTGTCATCTGTGATTATTTTTTTTTGTACACGTTCATACACTATTCTTGCATCAAATCTTCAACACTGTCGCCACGATGAGCCCCACAGTCTTCTCAGGTCTTGACGGCTGTCCCCAAACTGTATCTGTAGTTCTGCATCGTCTGGCCAGGTTTGACGCCGTAGAACATCATGGGCTGGACCGTGTTGGAGGTTGTGTTTGGGGGGTCTGAGATCCAGTGCCACACGGACATTCGTCTGTGGGGGGCTTAATTCTTAATTCGGCTGAGGTGGCTCAGCAGTCGGCAGTGGCCAGTTATCGGTCTGAAGAGGATTGTTTGCTGGTATCTCAGGAGCCGATGAATTGGATCAGCTCCACTGTCTGCGCCCAGCCTTCTCTTCCACTCGTTTTTAATATTGATTGTGGATGACAGTTTTGGCCTCTCGGTAGGTCACCAGGTGGCTGAAGTGCTCTCCATATTGATCAACTGTTTTGTCCTGCTATCACACATTAAGATGGGGGAAAAAACACAGCACAACAACAACAAACAACAACAAAACAACATGAAAACCTGGCTCTGAGTGGACCATTGTCGCGTGGACTCATAGAGGCACAAAATTATTGATTTGGATTTGGAACGGGACGTATGTCACAGGTTGCCACTCGGAGAAGAAAAGAAGTCTTGTCTGTTGTGCATTCACAAAGCAAACAGCGTTCATTTGGTTTCTGGTTTGGTTCATTATTCTACGATCAATCCCTATCAGTTTCGTTTAGTCTACACCTTGAGATAAATATGCTAGAATCCTAGAGTCACGTGTTCATCACTGACTGGTTTGGGCTGGTTTGCGAGGGTGACGTATAGGTAATTAGCGGCAGAGACTAGGACCCCAGGGTAATCACAAATCGAAAACGAAATAGCATTGTCAAGTCGTTCCCCTATATCCCCCTACGCCATGCCAGTCCCTTTATTTGCATCCTTCCCAACCGTCAATGGCTTCTCGGCAGGTTCCACAATGACTGAGTGTCCATCACACACTGCATTTGACTGGGCTCTGGGGGAATGTTGGGATCTGCCTATCTTCTCTGCCAGTCTCCGAAAGGAGGAGGTGGTAGCGAAAACGCCAGTGCGCCCCGGTATTGGAGGGGATGTTTCACATGACAGACAAGAAGCTCTCTCGACAGTGATCACACGTCGCGAGCTTGTCACGTGAAAGGGGGTTGTGTCTAAAGTGTGGCTCCCTCGCCGAGGCGTTTATTATACAGGGTGTGATAGAGAATTGACATGATGCGTTTCTCTGCCTGGCTGTCTCTCGGGCTATTCTATAGAGTAATGTGTGTGTGTGTGTGTGTTATCACAAGCATACAAAGTAACAGAAGTAAGCAAAGCCACTCTCTTTTACAACTTAAACATTTTGTTGGCAACTTGGCGAACAATATGGGGGCACCACACACACACACACACACACACACACACACACACACACACACACACACACACACACACACATGCACGCATGCATGCATGCACGCACGCACGCACGCATGCACGCACGCGCACACACACACACACACACACACACACACACACACACACACACACTATGCCCACATGCCCACATGTACGCGCGCACACACTTACATGGAGAAACAACTTGCAAATAAAAATTGTGGCCGGGGAACATCAACAGGCTAACAATGGCATGTCCATCAACAACATAATAATATAGCAAGATGTGAATTGATAACAAAGGAGCGGAGGGTGGGAGGGGGACATACAGCGAGAATGAGCATCAGAATGGGTAAAAGACGCTTCACAAATTGTCATGTGGGTGAAGTCATGTGATTTATAGTTCAAGGGAAAAGCGGGACTGATGATGACGCACTCTCAGATCGACCGTAATGAAAAAAAACAGAAGACGATGTCACAAGTACGTTTTATTTACAATTAACGATTTACATTACGAACGACTTTCTCACAAAAAAAAAAAAAAAATGTTTTCCAGGTAGCTTCGTTTCCTTTTAAAAAAAAAAAAAAATTAAGTCCCAACTTGAACAATAACTTCCCCAAAAATCGACGAGGGGAAATCAAATGAAGGCAGTGAAGAAATATTCCCCACAGAATGAAATAAACCAAGGCTGATGAATAGCTGGGTATCACTCAGGCAGACTAAGTACTAAAATCTGCCCAAGAGAAAATAGACCAACTTTATGTTCAGTTGTCAAAGAGCCATCACTTTTCCCAAACCCTAACTTGGGAGGCAAAAATGAACATTCTCGGATACAAAAGGAGAAATCTCTACATCTCTCATCAATTAATGAAACCAAATAAGTTTCTTTCTCATGAACATAAAATAAAAAAAAAATCCACAATACTCTTTTCTGCCTTAAATAATAAAAAAAAAACGAATCCCCCCAAATAATCTCTTTTCTAGAACAATATTAATTCATCACCCTTACACATGTCTCCCCGACAGGTGAAACACACTGAGAAAAAAAAAAAAACCAAACAAACAAACCCAGAACGCTCAGAAAAGGGGGGAGAAAAAAACCTTTAGTTTTATGAACGAGAACGAAAAGGCCTGACCCTAATATTGTCCGACACATCACCCACATTACTCACTGCACCAGACACAGGATTACGAAGAGGTAAGAACAGTCAATCCCACGATCGAAGAAGGCAGAGCATGGAGCTGCTCAGGTCCACACCGTTGATCGCGCAGTCACTCAAGAGCAAAGGTGAGTAGATGACAAGGTGGGAAGGACATCCAGGCCAGCCCACGCGTTTTAGTACCCTCCTCAGGCAAGCGCAGGCCCTCCCAAACATGGCCACAGGCGAGGCGGTCAGTGGCGACAAGGGAGTCCAGAGCAGGGCAGATCAGGTAAGTATGGGTCAGGTCAGGTAAAGTGAGCTCGGGTAAGGTAAGATCAGTCCTGTATAACACATCACTCTCACCTCATGAATACTTTGCCTCAAATGTGACCTGTAGACAATGCACAGACAAAACAGAGATCGGGCCTTAACTGAAATACTTCCCTTAATACCGAGCGTTCGTACTACATGAAATGAAAAATGGCTATGTACCCATCCATGTATTTTGTATTTTTTCTTTAAATTATAATTGCATTTCTAGAATATATTTAATAGTTTATCAACTTGTCTCTATAACTCTTTCGACATTTGGTTTCCTCAGTCTTCATCCTCTTTAAACATTTTTTCAACATGCATAAAAGAGGTGTATTCCATGTCTTTACCCATGTCAGCAATTAGCTTCCCACGCCCCATTCATATATATATATATATATATATATATATATATATATATATATATATATATATATATATTTCCACCACGAAGAATATTGTCACTCACATATTCTAAAGTAAACATGGGAGAGTAATATATAAAAACAGATTATATGAAATGAAACCATTCGGAGATAAAAGCACTGCACATTATCCTACTACAATGGAGCTCTATCAGACATCAATGAGCAATCAATCAAATTTCATCCATTCCCCATACAAGCCTTGCGAAAAGTGGAGGCTTCATCTAACAGAATGCGCTTGGCAATTATCTAACAAAGGAATTATTAATCATTTCAGAATACATTAAACAAAGTCAAAGCAACACGAAACAATCCCTTATGCATCTCTCTATACTCTTCCATGAGTTGAATATTAATGCAAATGTTCAGCACTCACTCGCGTAATACATAAGGCTGCCATTTTCCCTTGTTGGAAATAAAGTCTTTTTACCAAACTGGCTCACACAAAACAGCCTTCACTTTGAATTTTAACAATCAAAAAAAAAAACATAACTATTTTACAATAGAATATGAACCTCCCACTTGGAGAACCCATTCTTTCTCAAAACATATCCATAATTTTATCCTTTATTATTAAA
>JADBJO010000852.1:360000-370000 GCA_016801955.1 Conus betulinus
ACTCGGATAGTACCCAATAATGGAATGAGGTAACGTATCTTACTGGTGTATGCAGTGTACAGTTTCTGTACTTTATGTATTTCATGATGACCAACATAGCCGTTAACATAATTTTGTTCTCCTTGAAAAAAAATTCAAGTGAAAACACAATAAAGCTGTCAAATACACCAGGGGAAAATGGCCCACGACCCAAATGATTCCTAATCAGGCACTTTGATGACTGAGGCTGATGACAAAGGCGATATGGAGGGATTTGACGATTCTGATCTGACAGGGTCCCTATCGGGAATATCTACGATTCTGAAATTCTCTCTCTCTCTCTCTCTCTCTCTCTCTAATCTCTCTCTATCTATCTGTCTGTCTGTCTGTCTGTCTGTCTGTCTTCTTCTTCTGTCTGTCTCGTCTTCTTCGTCTTCGTTTTCTTCTTATCTTCGTCTTTTCTTTTTTCTTCTTTATTCTTCTTCTTCTTTCTTCGTCGTCGTCGTCGTCGTCGTCATCGTCGTCGTCGTCGTTCCTTTTTCTTTCTTTTCTTTCTTCTTCTTTCTTTCTTCTTCTTTTCTTCTTCTTCTTATTTTCCTACTCCTCCTCTCCCTCATCTTCCTCCTTTATCCCTTCTTCTCTCTTTTTCTTCTTTTTCTTATTCTTCTTCTTCTTCTTCTTCTTCTCTCCTCCTCCTCCCTCCTCCTCCTCCTCCTCCTCCTTCTTCTTCTTCTTTTTTTTCTTCTCTTCCTTTCACTAGCTTCCTCTGCTAGCAAACCATCCGTGCAAACATAAAATAATCCCTTTGCCGTGCTCGCCATGCGTGAGCAGTGGCGCATTAGCAACTCTCTCATCGATCGGGGACAAACCTGGAAGACTGTAATGGCGTCGTGGAGATACAGGTGACATGGAAAGAAGGTGGGTAAGGGAAACCGACCGAATGAAAATCTCCTTTACGGTTCTGACGATGGAACCAAACAGACAATAAAGCTTCTTGTTGGATATGATCAATAACGGTAGAGAATGAACAGGTGGTGGAGACAGAGGTGTATCTGGTGCATCCATCCAAAGGATACTCAACTGGATTGGGAGAGAGGAGAAAGGATAAAAGCAGTTTCTCACCTAATGGGCAGTTGTTTTTAGAGCAAGAACATAACAACATTCACACCATTGAGCGATAAGAAAGCAAAGTGTGTGTGTGGGGGGGGGGGGGGGGGGGGGGGGGGACGTTCCTTTTAACCCTGGGACCAGACCTTAGGAATTGACGTGAAGCTTACACAGACCACTGCGGTTATGTTCCCCATATGGACATCACTTGCTGTATGAAGAGAAATCGATGAACACACAGTGGAGAAGTAGTAATGTTATTAAGGTTGAGACAGAAGAAAGCAATAGCAATAGCGGCGGCAACAGTCACAAACAAACAAACAAAAAAAAAAAAGCAAAAAAAAGAAAGACGAAAAAAAAAAACCCTACACACAAAGGCAGCCAAAGAGGGATGGGGTGGGTGGAGGGGCGATGCCTGTAAGTGGCAGAGAGTGAAAAAGCGGCGGTAATTGTGACAAACAAACAAGCAAACAAACAAAAGCCTACACAAAACAGCAGACGAAGACGATAGAGAGAGAAGAAAGAAAGAGAGAGAGAGAGACGAGGAGGGGTGGGGTGGAGGGGGGGGGGGGGGGGGGGGGGGGGGGGGGGGGGCGGATGGGGTGTCCTTAAATGACAGAGAGAGAAGGGATCAAGCGAGGTAATGCGTGTTGGAAAAACAAATGGGGAGAAGAAGAAAGAAGAAGAAGAAGAAGAAGAAGACGAAGCACGTAGAAACGAAAGAGACATTATAATGAATTGAAAATAAAAGACCAGTAGTGTGGGAGAGAAAAGAAAAACAAACAAACAAACAACAACAAGAACAGCAAAAATAAGTAAAACCAACTCGTCATTAAACAAACTGTTAGAAAAGGTAAAAGAAACCGACGAGAAGAAAAAAAACAAGAAAAAAACAAAAAAAAAAAAAGAAAAGAAAAATGAATGCTACGCACATTTCAACTCCCTCCACCCGTTCACTTCCCTGAACATCAAACCTCTGACCCCACCCCCCCCCCCCCCTTCTCCTCGTCACTGATTTGGCCCTTTGCGGTCGGCTGGGCTATAAGCAACATGACCTTAACTGACCTCTTTACCTGTTCCTGGCCCTTTACATTTTCCCCATTCTCCACTGTGTGTACGAATGGACGGGAACAATTTTCCTATAGTTATTATCCCTCCAGCTGTTAGAACAATACATTCCATGCCTTCCAAACGTCCGTCTACACTGGTGTTTCCAAGTGCATGAATCAAGGTAGGTTAGGACATGATTAAATCAGCACAGGCTGCACATCTTTACGGAGGGTAATCCATATACCATGACACAAAGTCAATGATCACAGAGACATCCACATGCCAAAGACAGAGTGTGGCTGCCGTTTTCGAGATACAGGAAACATCAGAAGAAGAAGAAGAAGAAGAAGAAGAAAGAAGAAGAAGAGAGAGAGAGGAAGAGAAGAGAGAGAGAGAGAGAGAGAGAGAGAGAGAGAGAGAGAGAGAGAGAGAGAGAGAGAGAACGATTAGATTAGATTGTGTGATAACATGTTAATAACGTAATGTCGAATCTGAGGGAGTTTTGTAATAAATATTATTTAACATGGTTGCAACATTTACGTAGAGCCCGTCTCTGAACCGGTGTCCCGAGCATTTAGTTATGTGACGTAGAAAAGTGTGAAAAATCAATAGTGTACGTTTAATGCTTTTGATATTGTCAGTGATGCATTATCTCAACATTGTTCCCATTCCTTAGGCACGATTTCCATTTTTCAACTACCCAAGTACAGATCATTTACTTCATAACCTTCCTACTCACCATCTGAATATCAAAGTGTGTGTGGATGGTGTTGGTGGTTGTGATCGAGGTGACAGTTCTGTTTCACATGTAACATTTTACAAAGCGTCCTTTTCTTCACACCCCAATTTCCTCTTTCCCACCATCCAAACAAAGATATCTTTCTTATTCCTTCTTGCTCATGAATTTTGTGTGAGTCCGAGCATATCTTTAGAACGTTCTTTTTTTTGTTGATTTGTTGCATTAGTTTCTTGTGCATGTTGAAGACGTTAGGGTAGGAAAATGTCATTTGTTCGTTCCCTACCTTTGTCAGTATACTGATAGAATGCGGCTTAGAACGTATGTCGAAGCAAAACTGGATTCAGGTATCAGTCCTGTCTATTTAGAACCAACAGGATACACATTTTTAGGGAGAGAAGGACATCCCAAACATTCCTTAGGTCAGCTTTTGAAAACTGGCGCTGCTATGAGTTATCGTCGACAAGATGGACAAAGCTTTCCTAGCCTCATCAACTTGCCCATGCGGTTAGTTTCAACACAACTGTAAATGAAACCTCTCTGGTCCTCAGTCATCATGTTTTTGTCTGTCTGTGTGTTTGTTTGCGTGTTTACTTGTGTTGAGGTTCGTCCCATCCAGTCAAATATGAGATCTGAACTAAGCTTGTTCTGAATATGTATTGTCACGCAAGCACTGTGTTTTTTTTTTTTTACAGAAATGTCAAGTAACATGAAAAACAAATTCTCATAATGTATGTAAGTAGCCCCTCAAAAAAAAAAAAAAAAAAAAAAAAACAAAAAAAAAAAAAACAACAACAAAAATGAACACAGTTTAAGGAATCGATTTCCTATTTAAAAGTTTACATTCATTCAAACTGCGCGGGTCGGTGGCTTCATTACTGACGATGTAATACGAAATCAGCTTCATGACCGGTAGGTGATTATGGGGTCTTGAATTATTCCACGCAAAACGATGGAATGCAGAATGTCATAGCGGCCCAAGAGTGGGAAAGGGCCGGCTGTGTGTGTCATGATTTGGCTAATTTAAGGAAAATTGGAGAAAACCTTAAATGCAGTGATTTCTTTGCAATGTCATCTGACTTCTTTTACGATTTGTGTATAATTGCGTCAGCAGCGTTGCCTAATAACGTCGTTTCCTTCTTTGCTGTTATCAGTTTTGCAAATTATTTTTGGTCTTCCTATTTAACTACATCAATCCTCTGTTTTCTCTGCTTTTTTCATACATCTGATTGTTGTTTAGCAGCTGTAGGTATGTTCATTAAGGAAATAATAACATCCTGCGTTAGCCTATTAAGAAGTATTCTACATTCAAATTTCTTCAGCTGGGGGAAAAAGGGGGGGAAAAGTAGACAGGCAAACTCACACACACACACACACACACACACACACGCGCGCGCGCGCGCACACACACACACACCACGCACCACACACACACACACACACACACACACACACACACACACACACACACACACACACACACACATCACACACACACACACACACACACACACACACACACACACATACACACACAACGCACGCACGCACGCACACACGCACGCACACACGCGCGCACATGCACACAGAGCAGAGAGAGACGTCTGGAGATTTAGATGCAAAAGATTATAAGCATTCCGAGTGACAACACATACGCAGAACCAGAAATAATGTCAAGCGACAAAATGAAAAAAAAAAAAACAAACACAAAACAAAACAAAAAAACAAACAAACAAAAAACAAAACAAAACAAAAAACAAACAACACACATGACTTCTTGAGATAGAAAATGACACAAAGAAATTGGTTGAACATTTTTTGGGGTGACATATAAACAAAAGCATGACATCCTTTTAGGCTATCATTTTTTTTAATGTTGCAGAAAGAAATGGAACAAAAGGTCGGGTGTTGCTATTTTGCTATGTGTGTTCTACCGCTGAGTGTACATGTGGAATGTAGGAGAACGAAAATTATTTGGATTTCCTTGTTTATCAGAGTATCAGAGAATGTAAGATTCTCTTAAATCATAACAGTATTGTGGTAGTACGCTACGCTGAAGAAGAAAACAAAACTGTCGTAGTTGTAGGAGAGAGAGAGAGAGAGAGAGAGAGATGAGATAGATAGAGAGAGTAGAGAGAGACCAGACATTAGACAGACAGACACACAGACAGACAGAGACAGGACAAGAGACAGAGAGACGAGAGAGAGAGACAGAGAGACAGACAGACAGACAGAAAGACAAGAGAGAGAGACAGAGGACAGAGGACTAGAGATAGACAGACATGGAGAGAGAGACAGGACAGACAGACACATCAGACCACACCCACACAGAGACAGACATGACACACACAGAGAACTGATAGGAGACATGAGGAGACAAGAGAGAGAGGACTGAGAGGATAGGAGAGAACGAGAGCCCGACAGACAGAGCAGACAGACTTTCTGTTACAACAGACAGACATGACAGACACAGACAGAGCATGAGAGGACACAGACAGAGAGAGAGACAGACAGAGACCGAGACAGACTAGAGCGAGAGGAGAGAGAGAGACAGAGAGGGAGAGAGACAGACAGAAATATAGACAGACAGACACACAGACAGACAGGCAGACAGACACAGAGACAAGAGAGAGAGAGAGAGAGAGAGAGAGAGACTGTTCCGTTGAGATATTGCCTCCGAGGCACACAAGGAATGCATTTTCTGACGAATGGAAAAAAAAAGATACAGGAGAGAGGATGGGACGTGGGTAATGTGAGGGAGGATAGGGAGCGGGACATGGAGGCCCGTCAGGGCTTCAAGAAGAGGGACTCTAAAACAACATTGCGCTTACAAAGAAACATCCTCTTAATCACAATCCGAAACATAGCATTTGCTTATTGTAACGTCTCTGAGGTACGGTGCATAACACATAATCATAATAATGTTTTGAGTAAGGAGAAACAGCATGTAAGATAGTCTCCTATGAGAGAAGGTAAGGTTCCAACTTTCTGTTACATGTGGGTGTGTGCGTGCGTGCGTGCGTGGTGTGTGTGTGTGTGTGTGTGTGTGTGTGTGTGTGTGTGTGTGTGTGTGGTGTGTGTGTGTGTCCAAGTATAAAGTATTCGTGACAATCAATGAGAAAGTTTAGTTGTTTTTGTTTTCTATATTAATCTAGATCTTGATATTGCGTCCCTGAACACTTACTTGTAACATGCTAGACACATTGGTCTGTTTAATGACTTTAGTTCAACTTGACTTCAAACACTGGTGAGTTTGAAAAAGCTCAATTGCGGATTTTTACTTTTCGTTCCTTTTGGAATCTGTCTGTCTATGTGTCTGTCTATGTGCCTGTCTGTGAATCTGTGTGTCTATCTGTGTGTCTGTTTGTCTGTCTGTCTGACTGTCCCTCTGGATGTCTGTCTGTGTGGCTGGCTGGCTGGCTGGTTATCTGTCTGTCTGTCTGTTTCTCTCTCTCTTAGAAGTGTTTTGCTCTGAAAGAAAAAAGATATGCCATCCTACCATACCTCTAAATCCCACACATCCAATTATCCATAGAATTCCAATTTTGGGTGTGCCTGCCCTGTTTAGAGAGAGAGAGAGAGAGAGAGAGAGACAGAGACAGAGAGACAGAGACAGAGAGCCAGAGAGAGAGAAGGGGGAGATAGGAGAGAGAGAGAGAGAGGGAGAGAGAGAGGAGAGAGAGAGAGAGAGAGAGAGAGAGAGAGAGAGAGAGAGAGAGAGAGAGAGAGACAGCAGGCAAAGAGAGAGAGAGAGAGAGTTTCGAGAATGCCAGTTCTGCTGTCTTTTCCATGCAAGCCACCACCATGACAGCCTCTCACACTGTCTCCCTGGCAAAAACGGGAATCGAGTTCGCAGAATGCCATACCACCATCACTTCCTTCCTTCCTTCACCGTAGCCCCCCCCACCCCTCCCCCCCAGTCCCCCGATTAATACCACCACCACCACCTCTTCCTACCAGCCCTCCCTTCTCACCGCCCCCCTGGCAGGAGGGCGGAGGGAGGGTAGGGGAGTGGGGGGAGATGCTCAGTGTGTCCTGTTGAACACCACTCCATGGCTGCAGTCAGCAGACTCCATGGCTTGGGAGGAGGTGATCATGTGGAGACAGGCCCCCATGGTTTTGACAGCACAGACAATACAGACGGACAGTACGGAGAGGACGGGAATACAGAGAGGGGATGGTGGACAATACAGAGAGGACAGGACAGATGGTGGACAATGGACAGAGAGGACAGGACAGATGGTGGACAATACATACAGACAGAGGACAGGACAGATGGTGGACAATACAATACAGAGGACAGGACAGATGGTGACAATACAGAGAGGACAGGACAGATGGTGGACAATACAGAGAGGAGGACAGGACAGATGGTGGACAATACATACAGAGAGGACAGGACAGATGGTGGACAATACAGAGAGGGACAGATGGTGGACAATACAGAGAGGACAGGACAGATGGTGGACAATACAGAGAGGACAGGACAGATGGTGGACAATACAGAGAGGACAGGACAGATGGTGGACAATACAGAGAGGACAGGACAGATGTGGACAATACAGAGGACAGGACAGATGGTGGACAATACAGAGACAGATGGTGGACAATACAGAGAGGACAGGACAGATGGTGGACAATACAGAGGACAGGACAGTGGTGGACAATACAGAGAGGACAGGACAGATGGTGGACAATACAGAGAGGACAGGACAGATGGTGGACAATACAGAGAGGACAGGACAGATGGTGGAGGACAATACAGAGAGGACAGGACAGATGGTGGACAATACAGAGAGGACAGGACAGATGGTGGACAATACAGAGAGGACAGGACAGATGGTGGACAATACAGAGAGGACAGGACAGATGGTGGACAATACAGAGAGGGACAGGGCACATGTGCACAATACAGAGGGGACAGGACAGATGGTGGACAATACAGAGAGGACAGGACAGATGGTGGACAATACAGAGGGGACACACACATCATACTACACTAGGCTATTCTGGGAAGATGGAAGGCAGGTTATTTGCAAGAGACTGTCTTCAGATGGAATTGGGTACCTCTCTAAAATAGGCTGTAGGTATGGGTGTACTATACTAGCTTAAATGACAGAAGACTTTGAAAAATTTTTACCACACTGGGCTAAACTACACATTACGCTACATTACATTGCATTCTGAAACAATCCAACACAGCTTTGGGCACAAAGACCAAAGCAACGGACTGCAACACTGCCACTCCTGACACAGGGCATTCAGCCCAGTACAACACAGTCTGATATAGTACAGTGTCACATTGCTACTGGCCACTGTTCAAATGTCCTTGTGTAGTACGCTGAAGAAGAGAATGTAACGAACGCTACACAAAGCTCCACTTTCCACTGAGCAAGACTCGCCCTGTCACCACCCACAGCCTGTTGACTCCTATCCTCACCAGAGTCTCAGCCTACTGAGCCTGTCCTTGTCCAGAAAGCTGGTCGTCGTCGACTTCACCTGGGCGACCTTGCATCGATCCTTGTTCATCTGCGGCAGACCACATCTCCATCCTTGTTGGCTTTACAGGGTCTCTGTTGGTGGTCCTCAGGTTGGTGATATTCATCTGGATTTGGCGCTGTTACTCCGATCTCCGTTTCTGGGAGCTTTGTTAGGCACAGTTCTCCCCAGCCAACTCATACATCATCTTCTTTCAGTTGTGCTCATGATATAGGGTAGACAACATTCAGCGCAGCTGTCCAATTCAGTCCTGAGTGCTTCTGCAAGAATGCCATCTAATCCTGTTGCTTTCTGTCGTTCTGAAATTGCTTTCCTTGCCTCTTTCTCCTAATCTTTGCTGCAGTCTAAAGCCTGTCCCCTTCCACCCATCAAATATAAGAAGGATTCCGTGGTGTTGGTTGATTCAACTACTTAGAAAGTTCGACCTGCCTCTCCGTCTTCCCTTCCTGCAATGACTTTTCCTTCCTCGCCTTTGGCGGGTTTGTTCTGGCAGACTGTATTTCCTGGCCAGCTTTTGAGTGATTTTTCTGTCTATTTTCGTCACAGCATCCTTTGCTACTGCTTCTTCTGCTCCCTCAGCTATGTTGCCGTCATAGTTGTTTGTCATGATGTAGCTGTGTTTGAAATGATTTTTTTTTATTCACTTTTCTGTCAGCTGGTATTGGTTCTTCTGGTGTCTGTTACCAAGGCTGCTCTTGTTCAGCTGTAGATGTGATCTTTTGCCGAGCAGCTTTCAGATGGCGGGGATAGTTTAGTCCAAATCTGGGATTTGATCGATATGAGTGGACTATTTCATTCCCGCCTAGCAGTTGATACTGGGCTGTTGTTTTGGTTGTGACATTTTTTGTTTGTTACCTTTCGTTGTGTGTGTGTGTGTGTGTGTGTGTGTGTGTGTGTGTGTGTGTGTGTGTGTGTGTGCGTGTGTGTGTATGTGTGTGTGTGTGTGTTTGTGTGTGTGTGTGTGTGTGTGTGTGTGTGTGTGTGTGTGTGTGTGTGTGTGTGTGTGTGTGTGTGTGTGTGTGTGTGTGTGTGTGTGTGTGTGTGTGTGTGTGTGTGTGTGTGTGTGTGTGTGTGTGTTTAAAGTGATGGGCCTGTTGGATACTTTATCTTTCACTCCGATCAGCAGGTCCTACTCTGATGCTCTGGGCGTCACATGATTGGCTGACAAATGTCTGGTACCATCATTGTTGCTGGCACTTCTGTTGTCACGCTTTTTCTCCTGACAGTACCAATTGCGTATGCGATCTCTGAGCGCTTGAACATGCCTACGCGGCAACACTGCGCTTTGCACATCATCACCTGGACATGTTCTCGAAATGTGTGTTTGCCCTAGCAGAGTAGACAGTGAGTTTATGCTGTCTCCTATTTTACTAGCTTCCCGCTCTCTCTCTCTCTCTCTCTCTCTCTCTCTCTCTCTCTCTCTCTCTCTCTCTCTCTCTGTCTCTGTCAGTCCGTCTGTCTCTTTGTCTGTTTCTCTCTCACTTTTCTCTTGCTCAATCAGTCTGTGTAACGCAGGCCTAGTGCCCGCGAAACCAAGGCCCACGCCCCTTCCCACTCTTACTCTAGCACAAAACCACTAACACAGAGTACCATTTCCAACATTTAATGACTCTTCTTTGTACACAAATC
>JADBJO010000852.1:380000-392500 GCA_016801955.1 Conus betulinus
CAAGCCGCCCCACGGGGTCAGGAGTTTCAGCACAGCACATGTGTCTGCACATTGGCAACGACTGCCGTACACTTGTTTCCAGCAAACGGGGGGAAAAAAAGACTCTTCGATTACAAACGAGGAAACAGTCGAGGAAATAACCGATATTCTGAGGTTGTCCACACATCTAGACAATGTTTTGAATTTTACTCAAAGCAAGTCGCATATTATGTCACCAAATGGCAGCATAATTTACACACTGAAAAAAAAATCCCGCAAAGGCTCAGTTTGGCTACTGGGTTTTCCGTACAATCTGACTCCCGACCAGATCCCAGTCAGCAGACGACAATCCCCGTCTCCGCACAACGCCCTGAGGCGTCAACGAAAGGTGCACACTAGGGACATAGTTTGTACTCCATAATGAACGAAACGTCACATGCTGACAGTTCTACGACAAGGTACACAACTGCTTTTCCCTACCTCGCAGACTATTTGAAGAAAAAAAGTCTGTTCCAGTTACAGTACAAGAGCACTGGCTCTAGATCAAAGTGTCCCACTTTGTATCTACCTGAAATACCAATCGATCTCTTTCAATGGCGCTCCTAAACTGCTTGAAGAAGTATACAATCAATCTCATTCAATGGCTTTCCTAAACTAAGCGAGCCACCGGTAGTCTGGAACTAGTTAGACTGTAGACCGGATGCACGCCTGAAACAGCACAACTGTCTGTGGCGGAAGGCAGAGGATGAGTGAAATCTTATCGATGGAATTCCTGCTGAATACCATCCTCAGGTTCAGTCGAACTTAAATGACGTCTGCACGACGCAATTAAAGTTATGGACTGTATTCAGATGTGTTCTCCTGTTAAAAGCTTCCACGATGGATACGTCAGCGTTACTGTCTTACCTGCAATGAACTGCAGAGAGCGTATAGCTAATACATGTTTTACCTGAACACACACACACACACACACACACACACACACAACACACACACACACACACACACACACACAACAAAACACACACACCACACACACACACACACACACACACACACACACACACCACACACACACACACACACGCACGCACACACATACACACGCACGCACACACACACCCCGTCCCCCTCCACACGCACACATACACGCCTGTCTGCCTGTCTGCCTGTCTGTCTGCCCCCCCCCCCCCCCTCTCTCTCTCTCTATTTGTCTCTCTCTGATTTTATTCACACATTCACATCCACACCCACACACACATGCACACACAAACACACACGCGCGCACGCGCAGGCATCACCACTATCACCACCGCACCACCATCACCACTACCACACACACACACACACACACACACACACACACACACACACACACACACACACACACACACACACACACACACAGGCGCGAGCGTACGCGTACTATAAGTTCCTCGCGTTGTTTTGTCACTTCTTCCCTAATACCGGACACTGCTTCGCTAAGATTGTTGAAGTGAGTGTTCAGGGTATCCAACCATCGTGACAAACTCTGGTCCATACCTGACAGAGAGAGAGAGAGAGAGAGAGAGAGAGAGAGAGAGAGAGAGAGAGAGAGAGAGAGAGAGAGAGAGAGAGAGAGAGAGAGAGAGAGAGAGAGAGAGAGAGAGAGAGAGAGACCAGAGTAGCTTTATGATAGTTTGAAACATAAGCGAAGAAAACAGCATCGTAACAGAATAGCAGTATTATGTACCTAGCTGTTTCTTCGTCGAAAATAAACGTGTTTTGCTTCGTCGACAAAGGTAACCAAGCTTCTCCCATACTGAGGATAGCACTCACCCTTTCCCTCATACCCCAACCGTCTTCCTGCCCCTTCCCGACCTACACCCTCCCCATCATTCTATGTGTGCCTAAAGACGTAAAAAAGAAGAACATACTGTACTTCCTTATTGCTCAACGGCGCCAATACCGTTACATTCCTGCTCTGAAAGAACTACCCATTAGGTGACGCATTGCTTACATCCTTTCTCTCCCAACCCAGTTGAGTATCCTTTGGATGGCTGCACTAGGTGTACCTCTGTCTCACTAACTGTCCTTTTTTACCGTTATTGGTAATATCGGACAAGAAAACTTATAATCATTTGGTTGTTTTTCGTCATCCAAACCGTAAATGGATTTCATTCGTCTTTTTTACCGTACCCATCTTCCTTTCATGTCACCCGCACATTCACACGAGTTGCCGGGTCTGTCTGGATTATACCAAGCGTCTGTAATGTGCCACCATGTACGCACGATGAACATGACGAAGGGGGCTGTTATAATTGCACTGAAAGTTCCATGGCAGAAGAAATTGATGAACGGAAACGAAGAAGAGGAGGAACAAGTCAAACAAGAAGGGAGAAAAGGAGGAGGAGGGAATATGAAGGGATAGAAAAGAAGACGAGACAGAAGAAACGCAAATAAATAAGTAATGAAAAGAAAGGAAGGAAAGCAAGGAAAAAAGCAAAGAAGAAGAAGAAGAATAAGAAGAAGAAGAAGAAGAAGAAAAAGCAGAAGCATCTTCAGCATCTTCTCTCGTCTCCTTCTCCTCCTGCTCCTGATCCTGCTCCTCCTCCTCCTCCTCCTCCTCCTCCTGCTCCTCTCCCTCCTCCTCCTCCTCCTTCTCCTTCTCTTCTTCTCTTTCTTCTTCCTTCTTCTCTCTTCTCCTCTTCTTATCATGATGATGATGATGATGAATATCATCATCATGTTCATCATTGATCAAGTCCATGAGATGCAGATCATATTCTTCAGGTCTACATATTTATATGAACAGCGGAAATTTTGAACTTTGCAAAGGACACTTAACGCCCCAACCGCCTGATCAACATTTCGTTTGGTTCATGACCTTTCACAGGTGTTACTGACAGCTTTTGATTGTCCCTTTATCTCTTGTTTTCAAAAAGACCAAATGGTAAACGTGATATCAATTGTTGTGACAGGAAGGAAAGTGTAGAGATTGTACGATGGACACATCACTAAGATGTGCCTCATTCCAGGATTGGGTGCCATCCAAATCTGGCAAAACGTCAGCCTCTAAACATGGACAAGGGTTCCTTACTCTGTCCAGCCCAGACTAACCGGCTTCATTCATCTCAGTTGACCAGTCGTCTCCTCCCCTAAAACTGCTGGCCAAAGCCGACCACCTCAGTCTGAAACCAGAGTTATCCTTCCTTCTCCTGTACTGACTGCTGTTTTCAAGCGGAGTTAACGATGTACTTGGGCAATACAGGCTGGAAAAGTACACTGCCTCCACGTCCACCTCTTGGCCTGTGTTGGTCTACAACATCTTTCCAGCTACACGGTGCAACATCCCGCTCCCTGTCCTCCTTAATTACCATGTCAGTCCACTTAGAGAGGGTTCCCTAAGCCGTCCTCCCAGGGATGTGCCTCTGAACCGTATCACTCCCACACAATGCCAGACATCAACTGTCTGCCTCCCTCATCGAGTTTTTCTGGACCGACCGTGTGGGCAGGGAAAATGGAATGAAGAGAGAGAGAGAGAGAGAGAGAGAGAGAGAGAGAGAGAGAGAGAGAGAGAGAGAGAGAGAGAGAGAGAGGAAGCATGGGAAGAGAAGAGGAGGGGCGGAAAGAAGGGGAGGGCAATCATATATTTGGGGGCAGAAGGAAGGGGAGGGTGGGCAATTAGATATTTACTATCCCTGTTCCAGACTGCCATATTGCAGTTTATAAACTACGTAACAGGTATACTAGGTAATAACCACCGTGATGAAATCAAGAATGCTCTAGACTGCAGCAGGTGCAATAAAAGGAGAATATAGCTGTCATTGATTGAAAAGCTGGACATGAACTGTTGTTTTTCCTGTTAAAAAGTTCTGAGATGAAGCGTTCACGCTGGAGACACTCGTGAAAGAAACTGTACAGAAAGCCAGAACTCAAACGAAAACGATACCAATGCAGCAAATACAAAATCCATGGTGATTGTGATGATGCTAGCAATGGTGATGATCCTGTTATTCCTTAGAGTGTGCCCTTTCTCACAGGCTGCCAACAAAGCACTGTATTAGACACAAAAACCTCTCAAAATGCTTAGGAGTAAACTAATATGGCCTACTGACATTGGGTGTAAGAACATATGAGAGAAAAACAAAGACAAAAATGTAGGGGTGGGTGATGTGTGTGTGTGTGTGTGTGGGGGGGGGGGGACATCAAAGCCTCATATTAACAGATATTCGATCGTTTCAGACACGGTATGCCTGCGCACCTGCAATCATCTCAAATTCATTGCATGCACGCGCACTGGGTTTGTGAGCAGACACGCACTAGTACATCGACAGACCCAGGAACACAACTCACGACATAGACACACTTTCTCCATACACAAAAAGACCCATCACTTCTGGAATCAGCGTCCACAGCAGAGGAAAAGTATATGCCAATAAGAGGGATGGGCACTCTTCTAACATCTCAGACAATCAGGCTTTGGCAGACTGCTAAAATGGTTTGCTCAGTTCTCCACAGACATGGGGAAGGGGCCGAGAACGGAGATATGAAGTAAGCAGACACTTCGATTAGCTGTTTAGATGCAGTTTGTCTTGTCTGCTTGACTGTTCGTGCAAGTCACTCAGGTGTCAAGGTTTTTTTTTTTTTTTTTTTTTTTTTTACCGGACGTATGAATAGAAAACAATTGTCTTTAGAAACCCCAGTTTTACTAACAAATAGATTCTCTCTCTCTCTCTCTCTCTCTCTCCTCCTCTCTCTCCCTCTCTCTCTCTCTCTCTCTCTCTCTCTCTCTCTCCTCTCTCTCTCTCTCTCTCTGTATGTACGTCCATATGTATGTATGTATGTATGTATGTATGTATGTATGTATGTATGTATGTATGTATGTATGTATGTATGTATGTATGTATCTATCTGTCCATCTATCTATCTATCTGCCCATCTATCTCCCTCTCTCTCCATCCATCTATCTATCTATCTATCTATCTATCTATCTATCTATCTATCTATCTATCTGTCTGTCTGTCTGTCTGTCTGTCTGTCTGTCTGTCTATCTATCTATCTATCTATCTGTCTATCTATCCATGAAACAAATTTAAAGTTGGGGAAACAAGAGCGGGTAATGATTCCTCTGTCATACCATCATCAGAACAATGACCTGGCAAAGAGCAGAAAAGAAAAGAGGGGGAGAGAGGTACCTAACATCGTCCACAAATAAGGACTACTGAGTGGATTCGAAATGTTGACCTTTCAGCCCACAATTCAAAATGCAAACAGAGTCTAGCTAAAGTAGCAAATGACATTTACAAACACACATGCACTTAATGGATTCGAAATGTTGACCTTTCAGCCCACAATTCAAAATGCAAACAGAGTCTAGTTAAAGTAGCAAATGACATTTACAAACACACATGCACTTAATTCAAACCGTCAGTGAAATTGAATATATTTGACATGATTATGGTACGACACCAGGTTGGCTGCGAATTCCAAATCAGTTCTGCTACGACCAGACAAAGAAGTGTCACTAGAGTGAAAAGACGCTTTCAAGTCAAGACAGACATAGCTGTGAATCTCTGTTATAAGAATCAGCCTACCGCTGGATCACATAATTTTTTCGTTCAAATGGCACGGAAATGGCATGAAGAAAGTCATCGCCTTTCCTCAGAGACAGAGAGAGAGGGAAGAGCGGCTGAAGACGTGACAGATGTCATTACCTAGAGAAAAAGAGCAGGCAGGGCCCAGTCTTTCAAATTCTCCTTCGTATTATACGACGACAGTGTACCAAAGAGGACCACAAGATGGGGCACGAGAGAGATGGAGAGAGAGAGAGAGAGAGAGAGAGAGAGAGAGAGAGAGAGAGAGAGAGGGGGGGGGAATACGACAGATAGACAGACAGACAAATAGACAGACAGACAGACGGACAGACAGAGAGACCGACAGTAAGAGACACAGACATAGACGGGGGGCACGCGCTAGCGTGCAAGAGAGAGAGAGAGAGAGAGAGAGAGAGAGAGAGAGAGAGAGAGAGAGAAAACCGTCTTGGGCTGGTGTAACCGTTAGTAATGGCTATTCTGGTAAACATCGGCCATCATCTGTGACCCATAATGAACATACTTACAAATTTTCAGAAAGATCGGCCAAGAACTTTCTGAGATTTTCCATAAAGAAGAAAACCATTGGGCCGTTGTAAACGGCTAAAACGGTAAACTTAAACATATTGGGCATCATCCGTGACCCATAATGAACATACCTACAAATTTTCAGAACTAATCGGCCTACGTACTTTTTGAGATATTCCATGAAGAAGAAAAAACCATCAGGGGGCCGTTATATAGCCGTTAGTAACGGATGTAACGGTAAACTAAAACGTCGGGCATCATCCGTGACCCATAATGAACATACCTACAAATTTTCAGAAAGATCGGCCAAGTACTTTTTGAGATATTTCATAAAAAAAAAACGTTATGGGCCGTTATAGCCGCTAGTAACGGCTATAACGGTAAACTAAGACGTCGGGCATCATCCGTCGCCCATAATGAACATACCTAGAAAATTTCAGAAAGATCGACAAAGTGCTTTCTGAGATATTCCATAAAGAAAAAAAAAACCGTTATGAGTCGGTATAGCCGTTAGTTACAGCTATAACGGTAAAAACTAAAACATCTGGGCGTCATCAATGTCCCATACTGAACATACCTGCTAAGTTTCACAAAGATCGGCCAAGTACTTTCTGAGATATTCCATGAAGAAGAAAAAACCGTTACAGGCCGTTACAGCCGTTAGTAATGGCTATAACGGAAACCTAAAACATCGGACATTATATGTGATCCCTAATGAACATACTACAAATTTTCAGAAAGATCGGCCTAGTACCTTCTGAGATATTCCATAAAGAAGAAACACCGTTACAGACCGTTACAGCCGTTAGTAACTGTTTAACGGGGTAAACTAAACATTGGGCATCATCCGGACCCATAATGAACATACCTGCTAATTTTCACAAAGATCGGCCAGGTACTTCCTTAGATATTCCATGAAGAAGGAAAACCATAACAGGCCGTTACAGCCGTTAGTAACAGCTATAACGGTAAACTAAACATCGGGCATCATCCATGCCCCATAATGAACATACCCACAAATTTTCAGAAAGATCGGCTTAGTGGTTTTGTCTGGAGCGAGTGGAACACATTTTGACCACGGACGGACGGACGGACTGACACACACACACACACACACACACACACACACACACACACACACACACACACACACACACACACACACACACACACACACACACACACACACACACACGCATTTCTTCGTTCCCATTCTAAAAGTACTCCCTGTTCTATAAGAACTGGGAGTACGAAAACAAACAGGCAAGGAAATGAAACAAAACACAACAAACCACACACACAAAAGGCAGATAAAGAGGGAAGAAGATGCCCATAAACAAATCGCAAGGAGAAAGAAAGAAAGCAAATTATGGAGACAGTATAAAAAAAAAGACAGAGAAAAAGAAAGGAAGCGAGAAGAAAAGACAAAAAGACATCATGATAAATTGAAACATAAACGAAAAGGGCAATCGGGGCGAAAAAGGGAAAACTGGACATTAAGCAAGCCGTTAAAAAAAGTAGAAGAAACCGAGGAAGAGAAGAGGAAGAAACAGCCCCCCCACTCCTTCCCTTTCCCGCCTCCCATTCGAGTTCCAACGATCACCCCTCGTTCACTCTCCATCTCCTCCTCTCTATCTCTTTTTCTCGCCCTCCACATTTGTCACATTAGTATTCAAACAGATGAACAAAATATGGAACAGCAAGAAAGTTTCCCTTGGAATCCAATTGAAGTTTTATAACTCCAGTGTGATTTCAACGCTGTTCTATGGCTGTGAAACCTGGCAACTGAAGACCACCCAGGAGAAGAAAAATCGAAGTTTTTGATACTAAGTGCCTACGTAAGATCGTGGGCATCAAATGGGCAGACTTTTATACCAAATGAAGAGGTCAGGGAGAGGTCCAAACAGCTCCCCGTGTCAGCCATCCCTCCACTGGCTGAGTCATGTCTGAGATTACCCTCATCAAGACCTGCAAACCAGGCCATTAAAATGACCCCAGCAGGCCAGAGGAAAAGAGGACGACCCAGGATGAGCTGGCGACAGACAGTGGAGAGAGACCTCAGACTCGTTGACAGAGGATGGAGTGACACTAGCAACTGGCTGAGGACCGTGCACAGTGGAGCGCCTTGACTGCCTCATGCGTCGCAAGACGCGAAAGCATTTAAGTCACACTTCCCAATGTTCGATTTTTTCTTTTTCTGACAATGAGACAGGTGCAGGTTCTAGCAGCCTTGAACAAAAAAATGGGCAATGGCAGCAATAAATTCCATGCCTACCCTGTTGCTCGCCTACACTGGTGTTTCCACATGCAAGGAGCAACACAGGGCTACAACACAGGGTTACAACACGGTGTGTTCAGTCAGATCACACAGCCTTTCATAAATAATGACACAAGCTCAATGAGCACAGAGGCATTCAAACATCAAAGACAGAGTACCGCTTTACTGCAGTTCCAGGATACCTTTGCTAGAGAAGAGAAGAAGAGAAGAAGAAGAAGAAGAAGAAGAAGAAGAAGAGAGAGAGAGAGAGAGAGAGAGAGAGAGAGAGAGAGAGAGAGAGAGAGACACACACACACACACACACACACACACACACACACACACACACACACACACACACACACACAGACGGATTAAAAAAACAACAACAAAACACTCGCTTGTTGTGATAAGAAAACAGTAATTTAATTTCTCAGGAAGGTTTATGATTGATTACAAAGTTTGGTGGTGAACATATACGTCGAGCGCGCAGATTGATCTAGTTCTCGAGCATTCGGCTAAATGAGATTGGGAGGGAGAAAAAAAACCCTTAACGTTTTATTTTGACTTACCAGAAACATTATCCATATGATGAAGAATTTCAATCTTCCTGTGGGAATTTAAAATACAGTGACATGTCTTCGGTCAGCAATTTAAAGCTATTAACCCAACTTTTTTGTATCACGTGTTACACTTCGATGCTAATGAAACAAGACTCCACAAGGGCTGCATCGCATAGCTTACAAAAACAAACAAACAAACAAACAACAACAACAAACATGGTTTCATAAACAGGACGCCAACATGATGCAATTTGTCTTTCTTGTTCAAAATTTTTTTTTTTTTTTTTTTTGGTAAGTTGTTACGTTGATTTCTTAGTTTCGTGACATGCTGTGGTTTGACAGAATATATTTTGGAGAATGAGAGGCGTGAAAACAATAGGAATCCTCCCACTGCTGAGGTTCAGTAGATGAGATAGGAAAAATGATGGAGATCTCTGTTTCAAATCATTCATTCCATGTGTACCTTTTAAGAAGGGAAGAAACTCCGTGGTGCATTTCATGTCGTGTACCACTCACAATGAAACATATTCTTTTAAGAGTGCTGGGACTTGCCTAAGGTGAGACATAAGCATTTTACAGTAGATTCCATGAAAACTTGTTCAGAGATGTTTCACCGGATATGATCCTTGAATTTCTGAGGGAGACTAACAACTCTCATCTGATCTGCGATTTTACAATCAATCTCCATTTTTCCAGTGCCAAACGGAAATCTTCAGCACTCCTGCCCGCCATCTACATATGAATGTGTGGGTGGAATGGCGGTGATGGTTGTGGTGGTAATGGTGGTGGAGGTGGTGGTGGTGGCAGCGGCGGTGATGGTGATCGCGACGACAGTATTTTTTTTTTTCTTCTTTTCTTTTCTTTTTTCAAATCAATTCCCCTGTAGAAAGACAATTTTGTTCATTCTTCCTACTCACTATCTGAAGCATGGATATTTCCAAATACAGCTTAACCATGTTTGTTTGTTAGTTTGTGTGTGTGTGTGTGTGTGTGTGTGTGTGTGTGTGTGTGTGTGTGTGTGTGTGTGTGTGTGTGTGTGTGTGTGTGCGTGTGTGTGTGCGTGTGGTGTGCGTGTGTGTGTGTGTGTGTGTGTGTGTGTGTGTGTGTGTGTGGTGTGTGTGTGTGTGTGTGTTTCAAATTTGTTGCCTTGTTATGTGGAAGAATTTCAGGACAAAAACATCTCATTTTCTGCATTGTCATTGGTTTACTGAAGACATGCAGCACAAAATGCATGCTGAAGACTGACGAGGCTGGATTTAGCTATTTTGCCCTGTCTGTTTAGATCCAAAGGGGTGCACCTTGTCAGAGAGACAGACACAACCCACGGGTTCTTCAGGTCAACGTTGTAAACTGACGCAGTACTTTCCCTGTGGTCCCACAAATTTACCAGTACCATCAACAAGCTGGAAAAAAGGCTTCCCTCTCTTTGTTAACTTTGCCTGTGGGTAAAGTTTCGAGGAACTTTAAATGACACCTCATTGTCCTCGTTCGCAGGGTTTTGTCTGTTCGTTTGTTTGTTTGTTTTGTTGTGTTGTTAATGAAGCATCCTGTCGAGTCGTAAATGAGATCTACGTTTTTGACTGTTTAGAAAGTGTATCGTCTGTCACGCGACATTTTGATCAGATATCCCCGAAAAGGAAAACATCATCAGAATGTATGTAAGTACCCCCCTCGAAAGTATAAAACTGGATTAATATTATTATTATTATCATTATTATTATATATTATTACTATTATTATTATCGTGTTTGTTATCATTATTACAAGGGTTTATTATTATTATTTTGTTTATTATCATTATTGCTATTAGGTTTATTATTATGAATACTTACATAGCGGCCATCCTCGGCTAGAGACCAAGCTCTAAGCACTTTACAATCCACACTTGTTTACACAACTGGCGGCCTACCCGGTAGTGCCGACTGAAGAGCTGCCAGCTGGCGTTTCGCTCTGTCGTGTCCACGTGTCATGCGTGTAAAGGAATGTACTTTCTATTACAGAAATAGAATGTATCCAACTGCGCAGGCCAGCGGCTTTGTTACCGAAGATGTAATAAGAAATCAGCTTCACGTCTAGCAAGGAATAGTACGGTAAATGATTCTGGGGTCTTTTAATCGTTCTGGGCAACACGAACGGGTCTGTGGCTCCGTGTCTTAGCCGTACGAGAGTGGGAAGAAAGTAACAGCTAGCTTTCTATCCTGATTTGACTAATTTCAGAAATTTTGAGAGCACGCTAGCATACGGATGTGTTCCAATGTAGTTTGATGTCTAGTGATGATTTGTCTGTAATTTCATGGGGAGCACTTCCAGTTAATGCTCTCTCCTTCTTTACATTTATTAGTTTCATCACATGTTCTGCTTCTGCGTTTCAAGTAATTTGAACTCATCTTCTGTTTCTCGGCTTTGAAACATATTGGATGTCCTTCAACACAGTTCAGGAATGTTTTTATTAAGGCAATGACGACGTCCTGCGTTAACCTGTTAAGAAGTACGCTGTTTCAATTCTCTGTCTTCAGCACACACGGAGAGAAGAGTTTGGAGAAGGAGGAGTTTGGAGACAGGGGGACACTCCAGTTAATGAGAGAGAGAGAGGAGAGTTCTGGCGTTTTCAAGTGGAGAGAGAGAGAGATGGGGGCTTTGAAACATATGAGGTCCTTCAAGAGAGAGGAGGGAGTGAGATACGGAGTTACCTGGGAAGGAGGAGAGGTCCGTCTGGAGAAGAGGAGAGTAGAGAGGAGAAGAGAGACAGAGAAACAGACATAGAGAGACAGAGAGAAGGCGGAGAGAGACAACACAGGAGAGACAGAGAAAAAGAGTGTGTCACACACACCGCTAGAGATTTAGATGCATAGGCCATCAGGCTTTCTCATGAGCGCACATCCGCAGAACAGAGATAATGTGGAGCAAAAAAGCGCAACAACAACAAACAACAACACCAACAACAACAAAAATAGTTTCTAAATGGAGGGCTGATGGCGGAGAACGAAGCGAGATCCGCAGCAAAGAGGGAACAAAGAAGCTAAATTGAGCGAGAGTCGGGGAAGAAGAGGGGGTTAGTTACCGCCAAGGACCATTGACAAACAAAGCACAGGACAAGACACGATACATTTCGACCTCTTGGGTCTTCTTCAGGCAAAAAAAAAAAAAAAAAAAAAAAAAGTACAGATCACATTTTAACATTTAGGACAGTGCAAACAAAGAACGAAGAGAGATGTATCTGTTGTCCACGTGGTAGGAAGAATGGCGCGCCAAACAGAAACGACAGAGGGGATTATGGGAGAGAAAAGGAGGGGGGAGGGTGCGTGAAGGGGGGGAGGAGTGAGACGATGGGGTTGTGTAGCCAGTTTAGTGTGGTGGTGTGATATATGTGGCGGTTGTGGGTAAGATGGATGATAATAATGCTAACACAAATGGGCTTAGCTTGAAAAGGAAAACATTTGAACGTTTTTTTTGTGTGTTTTTTTCTAGCGGAATGAAACACAACACACACACACACACACACAACACACACACACACACACACACACACACACACACACACACACACACCCAACACACACACACAAACAACAACACACTTTCTTCTCAGTAAAATTATGT
>JADBJO010000852.1:409838-417338 GCA_016801955.1 Conus betulinus
ACTGTGCTATGGTTGACGTGGTGTCCTGTGCTATGGTTGACGTGGTGTACTGTGCTGTGGTTGAAGTGGTGTACCGTGCTGTGGTTGACGTGGTGTACTGTGTGGTTGACGTGGTGTACTGTGCTGTGCTGTGGTTGACGTGGTGTACTGTGCTGTGGTTGAAGTGGTGTACCGTGCTGTGGTTGACGTGTTGTACTGTGCTGTGGTTGACGTAGTGTACTATGCTATGGTTGACCAGTGCTTTGTCTTGTGGTTGACGTGGTGTATTGTGCTATGGTTGACCATTGTTTCATCTCATCTGAAGCCTCAAGCATTGTAACGATGTTTAAAAAAACTGTCTCGTGTTTGCAGGTGTCCCTGTTCTGTTTCATCTTATTTGAAATCTCAAGCACTGTGATGATGTCAAAAACTGTCTCAAGTTTGCAGGTGTCCTTCTTCTTCTTTCTCCTTACCTGAGACGCCCGCCATCCCCAGTTTGATGGCTCCGTTGCTTTGTAACCGAGAATAAGAGGGAAGGAGGGTGAGGAATCCGGCACTGGGCTGACAAAGGCTGCCTGAATTATCAGCTCTTCAGGGGGTAGAAAAGATGGGGCGGGGCGAGAGGGAGGCCCGGGAGGGACGAGGGGTGGGGGGAGCTATGAGAGAAAGGAGCGTAGGAGAAAGGGTGTGGGGTGGGGGGGGGGGGGGGGGGGAGGATAGTGAGAGGGTATGGTTAGATCTAGGCTGTTAAGGTCGTTCGCTGAGGCTGAGGTCAGTGCCTCAGGTGGAAGACAGTTCCAGCCACCTGTCGTGTTCAGGTAGGCCTTGCTTTGCAGGCAGGAACAGTGAAGGCTTCCTAGTGTGGCTGCCTCCGCTGTCTCGGAGGCCCTGGGCTCTGGGACTGGCCTGGGTGGTGTGGAGTGGATCGCGACCTCTCCGACAGCGGAATGGCAAGAAGGTTGAAGGCGACCCGTTCCTCCACTCTCCTGGTCCTTGTCACGGTATCACGCGATGAACACCGTCTTCTTCGTGGCTTTCTATGCCAGCGTGGACCTCTGAGGGGCCTGGAGCCAGACACCTTGAGCGTTCGCATGCGGAACTGACAGATGTAAGCTGGAACGTTTCCACATCCTCCGGCTCCAACCTCTCAACGGGGCTGGCTTTAAACGGCTTGAAAACTCTTCTCTGTCCGCCCCAACTGTAGAGGAGGGGGTGCGTGATTCGGGTCAGGGAAGATAGAGGCGGTGGAACGAAAGGGGATGGGCTCTGCTTCCTATGCTGCCGTGCCCTGAGCCTGTAATGTATCATCTCCCAAACGCCCATCAGGTTATGGGATTGTCATCTTCAATACGTTTCGTTTCGTTTCGTTCCATGCCACCCCCCCCCCACCCCCCCCCCCCACCCCCATTTCATCCCCAAGCCCTTCTCGGTGCGCGCGCGCGTGCACACACACACACACACACACACACACACACACACACACACACACACACACACACACACACTCCTCCTCCTCCTCCTCCTCCTCCTCCTCCCCTTTTCCTACCCTTTTCAGATGGTTGTGGTTGTTGTTGTTGTTGTTGTTGTTTTGCATTGTTTTTGATTATTGGTATCGGTGTGTGCATCGCTGTAGGCCAGTGCCGCGCTCCGACGACAACGGCCCCCACAACAGCCACAACAGAAAACAACAATCCCTGCGGCTGCCCGAACCTCCGGCTGTTCTGCTGCTTAGGGGACAATTGTGAGACACGACCGGACGAAAACGAAGGTACGTGGACAATGAACAGGCTTGGAAAGGGACAGTCCCGTTGTGGGTGAGTTTCAGTTCAACAACCACAAGGATAAAGGAAGAAGCACCTTGTATCCCAGCGCTGCCTGTCTCAGTTGTAACAGGATTCCCGATCTATCAGATACTGGGGGGAGAGGAGGGCGGAGAGGGAGGGAGGTTGCAGGGCTGGGACAGTGGACGTGGAAGGGGTCTCTGTCTCTCTGTCTGTCTGTCTGTCTCTCTCTCTGTCTGTCTGTCTGTCTCTCTCTCTCTCTCTCTCTCTCTCTCTCTCTCTCTCTCTCTCTCTCTCTCTCTCTCTCTCTCTCTCTTCTCTATATTGTGGCATCATGTAGCCAGTGACATTTGCTTAATGGACTCGACTGCTTTGCTTTCACTGTCCATTTACCGAGCCAAAAGGCGACAGCTTTGTAATAAAGTGCTTGGATGACTACACACACACGCACGCACGCACGCACGCACGCACACACACGCGCGCGCGCGCGCGCGCGCATAAACACGCACAAATACGCACGCGCACGCGCGCTTACACACACACATACACACTCACACACACACACAAACACACACACACACATACACACATACACACACGCAAGGATATTCTCTCTTACAAAGAGCCTCTTTCGAAAAATTTGAGAAATACTACAAAGAAAGTGTTCTCCCCCCGAATACACAAACCCGACTCTTCTATACTTTGTTGTACGAACTCTCGAGCAAGTAATCTTTTAAAAAGGGCTTCCTCAGTAAATCCAGTAAATCGTAATACAAACATAGGATTATATCCAAGACACAGTAAACAACTTCTCTCCTTATTATTTCGGTTTAAAATAAATGCATTCAGAACAAAATATGTCAAGAATATTCGATGTGCTTGCGGCGCCCTTGATAATTGTACAACAACACACGTTCTATACTTTTGCCCCTACTTTGATTCCGATTTGTCAGAATTTAGAAAGGATGCTTCAAAGTGCATATTCCAGAATATCATGTCTCTCTTAAATTTTGTACGAATTCTTATGTTAAGCCCAGTTGGCTCAATCCTGTAATTGCTGTTTCATGATCTTATTTTGTACAGTTGTTTGTTTTTACTTTTGATGTTTTTTTTTTTTTTTTTTTTTTTTTTTTTACAGTATAATTCTTACTTAGAGTTTCTCCTCATCACACATACACGCACGCACGCACACGCACACGCACGCACGCGGGCGCGCACACTCATGTACGCACGCTGCACGCACACATTCAAACACCACACACACACACACACACACACACACACACACACACACACACACACACACACACACACACACCTTGTCTAATATCACATTTAGTGATAAGACTTTAAATTGAAGAACAACAACACACAACACACACGTACACGTACACACACACTCAAGCGCACACGCACGCACGCACGCACGCACGCACGCACGCACACACACACACACACACACACACACACACACACACACACACACACACACACACACACACCTAGATAGGTAGATAGATAGGTAGGTAGGTAGGTAACTAGATAGGTAGGTAGTTGATACTCTGTAAGACAGATGTCTATACATGTGTGCATGCTCTGTGTGTGTGTGTGTGTGTGTGTGTGTGTGTGTGTGTGTGTGTGTGTGTGTGTGTGTGTGTGTGTGTGTGTGTGTGTGTGTAACAATAACAATATAACAATAAGTTTGATTCAGTTTTTTCAAGGCCATCTGACCTATGTGAACAGGAGAGACAATTCGTGATATGAAGTAACGTGAAAGATCTCTTTCCACGCATGATATCATAGTTGTTCTCTTAATTTTAAACATTCTGTTACATAAAGAGCTACTTTGTACACCAACTTTCCTGTAAGTCTTAACTTGTACACCAACTTTCCTTTTTAAGTCTTCGAATCAAAAATTGTATTTTTTGCTGAGAAGGAAAACGATAATAATAGTGAGGAATGTATTTCGTTCTTAGAGAAACACATCTTGGACATATGAGCATGAAATGTGTTACGCCCTCAATACAGTGCTCTCATGCACAATCATTTGGTAGTTTGCCAACACGAGGGATACCACTGAGAGGAAGTTGGTTTACCTTTCAGTGGACGCAATGCCCTTCGATGCTTTGCATCATCAGATCCGTAATATATGACGCTTTTATAAAACTCAAGGATGGTACGCAAGGTAATCTTGCTCTGCTGACAAAGAGTCATGCCAGATTTGACGATAAACATCTTGGAGTCTAGTTTTCAAGTAATGACATGTTGGTACATGGCCAGAATCCTGCATCTCCCAAACATACCCAAACCATAGATACATAAAATAGTTCTTAATTTTGTAACCCAGTTTTTTCTTCCAGACCTATCTTGCATATACAATATGTTATAACACTGTTTGGGATATCTGTCATTTGCTAAATGCATAACTCTGCACTAGTATAAGATAGTTCTTATATTTGTAACCCAGTTTTTTTTTCTTCTAGACCTATCTTGCATATACAACATGTTATAACACTCTTTGGGATATCTGTCATTTGCTAAATGTATAACTCTGCACTAGTATTTTACACACAAGATTAATGTTTGTATCGATAAAAATATGAAACCTGCCCATTCTGCAAGTGCTGTTTTATTTCTGACGGTCCTTCCAACCCCTGATATCATTTTACAAACCTTAATCTGTACTTGTTCAATAGCATCGTATTGTTTAAAGCCCCGGATTTCTGATCCATATAACAAAATAGGCTTGATTTTCGTATCAAAGATACAAAGGATAGAACTGGCGGGAAGAGTTTTCAATTTCAGATGTAATCTTTTAACACCTACAAGTGCTCGAAGGGCTTTACCGCTTAAATTTCAACACACCTTGTCCAATTCAAGGTTGAAGAGAATATTACACCGAGATAATTATATGAGGACACGGTATCTATTTCCTGACCGTTGAAATACCATCTTTCAGACTTTTTGATAAAGCCACCGTTTTGAAGACGACCGTCTTCGTTTTATCCATATTTACTGAGAGACTCCATTTTTTGCAATAGTTTTCTAAACAGTCTATTTTCTTTTGAAGATCAGTAACAGAGTCTGATACTAAAACAATATCATCGGCATACATCAATGAAAAAATATCAAGTGAATCACCGAAAACATTTACCCATGTGCACCAGTGTGTATAAATCTTGTTGAAGCTCAGACAGAAACACAGAAAAGAGAAGGGGACTTAAAGAAAACAACCTTGTTCGACACTAATGACATTCGAAACATTCTGTTATCTTATTCCCTACACATACTGCTGCCTTGACGTTCTTGTACATTGCCTGTAAAGTATAAAACATGTTTCCGTGCACACCTTTTGATAACAATAAATAAGTAATTTCCATTTGAATACAATCAAATGCCTTTGAAAAGTCAACATACAGTGCATAAATTATGGCCTCCTTGTTTTGTCAAGTGCTTTTGTATCATTGACTGAAGTGTAAATATATTGTCTGTTGTCGAATATTCTTTACGAAAAGCAGCTTGTGCTTCAGGGATATTACTTTGCTTACAAAACTGTTCGAGTCTTCTCTTTACGACAGAACTGTATGGCTTGCTAATTACGTTTATAAGTGAAATATCCCTGTAATTATTGACATTATTTCGGTTTCCTTTTTTGTGTAATGGAAAGATTATCGCTACTGTCCATCTTTCGGGATATTCCCCACTTTTGAACACTTAGGCAAAGAGCGGGTGCAGAAATTTTAACAACGTATCTTTAGCATGGAAATAGAAGTCAGTATGTAAGCCATCAGGTCCTGGAGCTTTTCCTCGTTTCATTTTGTTGATGGCATCATAAATGTCGGTTTCAGAAATTTCAGCATCGATGCTTAATTTACACATTCGTGACAGGTTTCTGAGTTATGTTCAATAAGAGTGTTCTTCACTTCGTTTAAAAGCTCAGTGTGTTCGGCTGTTTCTGTATTCAGCAAATCTTTAAAATACTGAAACCATGATCGTGGGGGAAAAGATAGAGCTAACTGCATTATTTTGTTTGATTAGTAAACGATTTAATTTTTCTTCCAGAAACATTTAGAATCGATGTCATTACAAGCTGCATTCAGTTCATTAACAACTTTGTTGTTCTCTTCTTCTTGTTTGCATTGACACACGGCCTTAAAGTCTTTTTTTTTTTTAAATTGAAAGATTCATTAAAAAGTTTGGAATGTTCACCTGTCCTTGGAATTGTTTCAAAGTCGTGTGTTTATCCTGCTTTGATTGTTCCCATTCTTCATTCCACCAGTTGGTTGGTGCGCGCTTGGTTTTTTTTTTTTTTTTTTTTTTTTTTTTTTCTCTGAATTTTGATCTCATTGGTTCTGCAGCCTTTTGTTTATTCGAAACAACCCAGTCTGATCCCGCGTTCACCCCTGCATCTAACGCAGACATGAAATTTATCCATTCTGATTCCTTTTCCGTGACAGTTTAAATATACTGACTAGGGGATTGTTCACTGTGAATAAACCGTACCCTGTTTTCAAGTAAAACATCCTCTTCCTCGATCACATTACTTTTGGTTTTTTTTTTAAAATCAAATACAGAAACCAAAGGGAAATGATCTGACTCACATCTATTTACGACAAACATATCATTGATGTAATGAAGTAAAGAAGCTGAACAAATAAACTAGTCTACCATGCTCACACCCCTGTTTGCCACACAGGTTATTTCCCCTTCCTTATCGCCTTCTTTCCGTCCATTTACAATGTAAAGGTCATGTTCTTTTAACATTTCTCATAGTTTGTGTCCACATTTATTCGAATTATGGTCTTTGGATCTCCTTTCTTCCCGTATTGCTACATCATTAAAAACTTCATCGATTTCTTGTAGTTGAGGTAACATGTCTATCATTAGAAACCTCAATGTCATATAGTCCACCAGTGCCAGCTTTGAAATCTCCACATGTGATCAAAGGTAAGTTAGGAATATACATTCAATATCAGCTAAGTTGTTTTCTAACAATTCAATCCCTTTAGTGTTGCCTTCGGCATATATCACAGAATATTCCGGCGCAATGTACAACAAAACCTGCAATGAAGTCATAAGAACAGTTGAAAACGGATTTTATCAATTTCAGAAAGATTTTGTCCTCAACCTGTTCAAGTAAACGTTCAACACCAAAATCAAATTGTTTGTCCACATGAACGACAACACCGCCTTTAAAACGCATATAGTGGAGTGAAAAATCAACTTTATGATAAGGAAAGGCATTTTCAATTTCATCTTTTTTGCATGACCAGATTTCAGACAATGAGAAAACTTTGAATTGTTGACAAAAAGATCTAAATGATTTATCTCTAAGTTTATTTTTTAGTCCTTGAACATTCCATGCCATAAATGTAACTTGTGGTTTTGCATCTTCGACACACGTAGTTTGATGATTCTCTCTTATATTACTTTTATTACTGTTTTTTTTGTACCATATTGTGTGGAATTCTTTCGTGCAAGCATCGGAAACTTTGTGTATGTATGTGTGCATATGTGTGTGTGCGCGTGCGCGTCTGGTATGTGCGTGTGTGTATATGTATGTTTGCATGTGTGTGTGTGTGTGTGTGCTTGCACGTTGGGTATTGATGTTTGTATGTAGCATACGTGTGTGTGTGTGTGTGTGTGTGTGTGTGTGTGTGTGTGTGTGTGTGTGTGTGTGTTTGCGCACGCGCGCCAACTGCCATGTAAGGCAGACAGTTTGTGTGCTGAAGCGCAAGGC
>JADBJO010000852.1:424838-457338 GCA_016801955.1 Conus betulinus
TGGCGGTCCAATCCAGACAGTGGAGTGGGGAGGGGAGGGAGGGGGCTGATAGATTAAGAGGGATAGTTGGCGCTCTTATCTAGGGGTGATGGATTAAGGGAGATAACGGGTGCTCTGATCTTTAATCGCCCCCACTTGACAGCCCCAGTTATCCCCATTAATCAATCGTGCGCCACCCCTTCTTCTAGATATAAGCATAAGACATCCGTTTTAATCTATTATCCCTTGATAAGAGCTCCAGACACCGCTCCCTCCCCCTCCCACCCCCATTAGTCAGGTACAACTAAGCATGTCATGGCTGCCAGCCATTCTGCTTTATCATTCATATCGGATTACAAAAATAATAATGAAAGTAAATAAATAAAAAATATAGCCATACTTCCCAAATCTATATATACTGAACATGCCAAACAGGGGCTCATGGACTCTACAGAATAGGAGTGCTGGTGACCACTCTGGATAGCGTTTACAATCTCACTTCCACGCCATCAGCTTCAACAACAACAACAAAAAAAAAGGAGGGAAAAAAAAAAAAAAAGCTGGCATGCTGTTCACTGTAACCAGAGAAAAGAGCAGACTTTCCAGAACATAGACACACAGCCGAAAAGGTAGGGGGGAAAAATTACAGGGAAAGAGAGTACAGAATGATGATTTTCAATTTTTTTTTTTTTTCCAGCAGAATCAAAGAGGGGGAAAGAAAAGAGAACACTGCCAGCTCATACCTTCCAGCAGCCAAGAAATACCATACTTTGAACACTCCCTGGTACTCCTAATGGTTCCATGTCATCACTTCTCCAGCTTCACCTCAAATACGATTATTTCACCATGAGAAGTATCCTCTCAGACAAACTGTACGATCTCATCTACATGTGCAGGATCCTCTCGAACAAATTCTACAAAAATCAGCCAATCAGTCAGTTCTTCTTCATCAAATCTTGTCTGTGTTCCTGCAGAACTATCGTAGACCAATGTGTGAAAAAATTGTTATAATGAAGACTTGCTGAGCATTTTTCCTCCAGGCACCATGCATTTTACACACACCAAGGTTACCAAGATCATGATAATTCGACAAAGATCACATAATGGAAAGCTGGAACTCCGTCATGCCATCCTCAAAAACACAAAAGACAGCACTTGTTCACAGACATCCATACATGCACATTACTACGAAATCTCCCTCTTCCTCTCCCATTCCGTTTCACACATGTGCTTGCACACACACATTTATACCTATGGACTTGTCCATATCTCAAAAGCACACACACACACACACACACACACACACACACACACACACACACACACACAGGCGCACACACAAGATGCATTTACAGTGTGGGCACAAGAGGGTTTGAAAATTACTGGTCAGCAGAAAAGAGTTTGAAATCATTGAAAAAAAACAAACAAACAAACAAAAGGGGTGGTGGTGGTGTTAAGAAAAGATAGAAGGGGCGTGGAAGTGGAGTGTCTTATGGTCAATGGTAAAGCATTCCAAACTGTTCAACCTAGATAAAAAAGAGAACACAGACCACAGGATTTTGTTCAAACATAGGGATATATATCGTAAATCAATTTGATAATCAGCAGCAGAAGAATGGATATTAAAAGATTGCAAACTAGAGATGGGATGTGGTTTATCTATGGGTCAAAATGATCCACTGTCATATTAAATGTTTCAGTACCTCACGCATTAAGAAAACTGTTAAACATAAATCTAAATTAATGATAATATAACTCTTTTGTATTTTGCAGCCCCCCTCCCTTCCCTCTTCCCCATTCGGGTATAAAAAGAAAAAAATAAAGTAATTGTGAAAGTATTCTGATCCTACTGTGCATTACATATTTATATATTTCAGTGCTTTTGAAATCAATACCCTATTTTTGTGGCCACTAAGAGAGATGCATATATATGTTCCTATGATACAAATTGTACCCCAACAAGGCACTGGGTCTTCCATGTGGCCATGCATCTATACACGTGCGCCCACACACACACACACACGCACACACACACACACACAATCCACATCGCACACACTCTCTCTCTCTCTCTCACACACACACACACACACTCTCTCTCTCTCTCTTCCTCTCTCACCCTCTTTCTTTCTCTCTCTCTCTCTCTCTCTCACTTGCAGAAAAAGACAGGCATGTCAAAAAGGAAAGACTAAACAAGATGCTAGATCAGTCTGCCATGCACACTTTAGTGGTAGAAAGCCGTTCCAAGAGAAGACAACTGTACAACCCACCATTACATGATCATAGAACACTCCAACATCACCCTCCTACACAATCATTGCTCTGAGATCGGCAAAAATGGAATTATAAGAAGTTCCAATTTACAGCAACATGAGTATGAACATACACTCCAATTTCTGATGCTCCCTCTCTCCCTCTCACACACATACATCTATTTTTTTGTCCGTCTGTCACTCTCACAAAATATTTCATCCCCACCCCCCACCCCCACCCCCACCCCTGCCCCCATTCTTTCGCTGTACACACACACACAGTCATACGTTCAGAAGCTTACAAAATACACTGGGCATACTCCTTATTTTTCTGGTCACACAGTTGAAACCACTGCAGTCTGACATCGATTTCCACCATCTGGACAAGTACACACAGGCACAACTGAAGTTCAGCAGTTACAGAATGATAACGACGCCTGTGAATTGACCGCTAGTATACCTGCACACTGCAGCAAACAATCCACATGGTTCCTCACGCTTGTAATATGGCAATCGATTGTTGCTGACCAGTTTACCCCAATCCCTTGTGGCAGACAAAGTCATATACGAAAGATGCAATAATATAAACACGTCTAGTTAAACAGACGACTTCATCGTCATCATTTTCATCATCAATTAATCAATCAATCAATAACACTAACTCTCAAAGAAGAAAGAGCAAGCTACTACAAATTTTGTTCCACAAGCAACAACAACTCTCATGGTTATGAACGTCATTATGTTAAGTCAGTGGTGGAGATATGTCCTACATGTATTTCTTCATAAAAGAGCTGAATAATGAACATTAGTCATCATGAATTCCAAGTTTCAATCATTACAGTCCAGCCTTCCAAGCACTGCCTCTTCAAGGCAGTCAAACTCGCACAAGGAAAAAGTCACATCACAAAACACACTGCAGCTCTGAAAAAAAGGGTCATGTCTTGAAAGGGAAACAAACAGCAAAACGCCGATATCAAATGCTCCAAAATGAACAGAACGCCAGATCGTTTTGTTCGTTACAATTTTCTTTTTCAAAAATACTGCACTGATTTTGACCAAACTGAAATGAACTGGTGTCCTCTCTGTCCATCTGCTTTGTACACAATATACATGTGCATGCGCGCCCACACACACACACACACACACACACACACACACTGCAAGTCCTCATTCACCTTAATGGCAGCTTGTTTGGCTTCACCACATATATCCCAAACCCACCAGGGACAGTCACCGATGACAGTTTCACAGATGCACATCTCGTCCATTTTGTCATGACTAATAAGCACACACACAGTCCTTCGTTCCTACGCACACGGTCAGTTCCCACAAAATGATTTTTTTTCCCACCACAAATCACTCCCGGTGAGTGGTTCACAGTGATGGGTCTACTAGGCCTGGTGGATAAACCGTTGGTCAAAAGGTTCTGCGTTCAATCCACACCTGCCACGATCCAGTGGGAGGAGGCCGTGTTTTCAGAATCAACAACCATGCCGCAGACTCCAACCCCCTTCTCAGGGGAGACTTGAAAGTTTCCAAGTGTCAATGCATACATAGAAAAGCAAACACACACACACACACACACACACACACACACACTTTTCATGTACTTTACATCTCATTCTGTAGAACGGTAGGCCATTGTGTGCTGGTGGGATGGATGAAGACAACAGCAAAACATAAGCAGAAAAAGCAAAAAAACAATCCATATGAATGTCACATTTAGACATCCCTGAAGATGGAATATGGCTAACATGGCGAAATATACGAAAGAAAGTCTCAACTAAGGTCAGTCTCTAAATTCTATCAGAAGAACAAAGAGCAGCAGAAGAATGGCAGTGCTGGTTCATACAAAAGCATGTATAACTGGTCAGTTGCACCCCTTAACCCCTGCATTGTGTCACTGGGTGGCAATGGAATACATAATCCAGCTCACCACCCATGAATGATCAACAGCCCTTTTGGTTCTGGCTCTATTACACCCCCGCTGCCCACACTTGGCCTGTTCACAGCTGCCAGTCCACAATGACCAAATTCAGGCCATAGCCAAAGATACAGATTTCCTCGATTTCCTTCTGTTCACCATTGCTTCTGCAGGTAGCCAAACACTTCCTGGTGAAAGAATTGTTCAACTAACTGGTGTGCCCACTAGGGTTACAACATATCCCAGCTTCTTCTCGTCTCCTACTCAACGAGGTTGGTCTACTGCATGCAAAAAGCCTTCACCTGCACATCTACCACCATGTGTGTGCGCTTGAAATTAACGATTTGATGCTCTGGTGGACAGAGAGCCAATCCATGAACAGCTGGCAGACACACAGTCTATCAGTCCTACAGGAAATGGCGAGTGCCTTCACTGTGCGCCATGGAACTCCAACTGACCAAGATACTATTCCTGT
Source organism: Conus betulinus (assembly GCA_016801955.1). NCBI lineage: Eukaryota > Metazoa > Mollusca > Gastropoda > Neogastropoda > Conidae > Conus > Conus betulinus. The sequence continues at coordinate 429,469 of JADBJO010000852.1, forward strand.
GCCCTCTACTTATCTGGCCATGTCCAAAGTTGAGGCCATGTACAATCCTTGAAAGCAAACTACATGCCCTGATAAAGACAAACATGAATACACAGAGAAAAAAAATTAATTACTGAAACTGGCACTCAGGAGAGAGAGCAGACCTCCGCAAAGGTCTAATGAATCCTGTGATCAAGATCTGCATGAAAACGTAGGGCTCCCTCCCTGACCTTTACTGTAGCATGTTCGGGAGGGAAAAAGTAACGCTGGTACGTTGGCTTTCCTTACATTTTTCATCCCCTTTTCAAGAAGTTCAGAAAGCAGGTCAGTTAATGAGTGGGAAAAAAAAAGTTCTAATGTGGGAAATACTCACTGGACAAACTGAAAGACTTGTGATTTTTTTTTGTATTACAATTTAATATCAACCTAAACATAACTAGAATGATTCAATATTCCATAAAAAAAATATGACTTCATACATGGTTATTGATTCATATATACAGTAACTTATTAGTATTCTGTGAAAGCTTTTGTTACAATCTTGTCGAAATGATGCTAAATCCACCTTTTCATATGGATCCGCATCTATGTCACATTCCATCTTGCCACACAATTTCCTTGAAATTATTTTCAAAGTTCTTGGACAATCTTGCAACCACAGACAAACCAATCATCAAGCCAGCCAAATCGGGTGAAAACATAAGCTCCTTCAAGAAGACGACACCTTTTCACACCATACCATACCATAATTCTACCGAAATCATTTCAGACTGAGAAAACCAGACTATGGTGAGAGCACCAGCCATTCTGCTTGACTTCTCATTCCCAGAATCAAGATTTTTTTTTTTTAATTTGAAAAAAAAAAAAAAAAAGATAAATACAAAGAGTGCCACAGATTAAAAAGCCCTGGGCAAACTTAGACACTGCAGGATAGGCAACTAAGGTCCACCCTGGGCAGTTGACATTTTCACTACCTGATCACCTAGCATATCTTTAGCAAGAGATGAATATGTAAAAGGCCTTTGAGAATAAAAGTCATCAATGGAACACAAAAGCAGAAAACCGTAAAGAAAGATAACCAGCAGACTGGTCCAGCTCAGAACTGTTCTCTCTTTTCAGATGTGGGCGCCTACAGATTAGCACAGGATCTGGGCTATCTGTCGAACAGTGATCTGTCTCTACCTTGAAAAAGGACCGACCTGTCCGACTTTAGACCTCTATCTCCTGGACTGTTCAGAACTTCCGGTACAAGAGTGGGCCAAGGCAAAGTTCCACTACCGCAACACTTCTCATGCGTCTGAGTGGCATGAAGCTGATCTCTTCTCATTGAACACACTCCTACTTCTTATTTTAGTTCAGGATCAAGTCGGCTTTACCCCTTAAAGTTGGCGAAGGCAAAAACGGTACAGTTACAAGAGTTGGAGTTACGTTCAAAGATTAGTGCTGAACAGAATAACCTCCTCTCCCACCCCTAGCCCTTTCTTACGCTCCCCATCCCTTCCTCCTCCCTGGCTGTCCCCACCTCTCAACCCCTATTCCACTCTTGTTTTCACTTAGCAGACCGACTCCAAAGCCACCACATGATTGCTGTGGATGGAAATGTTCTCTGAGCAGTTAGCAAACACCACAAAGTCACACTTTTTCATCCAACCCTGGGCTCACACGATGAGGAGGTGTTAAAAGAATATGTAGTAAAACCATACTCCGAGGTAAGAAACAGTCAGCATGTTGTTTTTCAAACGATGATCTTTTACCTTGAAGGTAAGCCAACCAAATACACACACGCACGCGCGCGCACACACACACACACACACACACACACACACACATGCACACACACACACACACACACACACACACACACACGCAACACACACACACATACAAACACACACATCATTCTTGAAAGTAAAATTTACAACAATAAAGCAAGAGACAGAATTAAAAAAAAAAAAAAATCAACAACTGAGGAATCAACATTTTCTTTTCTATGACTGTGCCTCGTGTTGGCCCAACAAAACCATCCATTATAACTTGAGACGGACAGGATGAATGATTTTGCAATGATTCAAGTCACCTAATAAATGTGGAATACAGTTGCTTTTTTGTTCTGTACAATGTACAATATATAACAATCAATGGATTAATCACAAAGTACCAATGATAACAATCAATGAATTAATCAGCCAGTTAAAACAATCAGTGAAACACAGTATTCTAACCATTACACTTTGAGAGAAATCACTGTCATCGTATGTGTCTGGCCACATCAAAATTAAGAGGGGAAAAGAGCATTGGAAATGCTAAACAATAAGTTCATAATGCTCACTACCGCTTCTTGTGTGAAGGTGCTGCTTCCTCCCCTTCCCAATCCCACCCCCTCTCTCCTCAGATCTCACCTCAGAACTTGGTGGAGGACAGCATCATAAACACTTTCTTTTTCAACTATGTACAAAAACCATATATGTTTCACAGTCCTGTTTTAAATAACCTGTATCACAAAATCAGGATAGGAGAATGATTATTACCATAATTAACACAGACTTCTATTTGCAATCAACGTACATGTAATTAAAAAGAATAACACCACTTACCACATGATGGCATATTATCACAGCACACACTCACATACATTGTGAATAGACACATACTCCTGTAAACACATCATACCTACACACACACACACACACACACACACACACACACACACCAATATCCCCAACGTATGTCAGACACACTGTGAAGGAAGTACTAACCTACTTTAGCAAATGCAGATAGACATGGTCCAAGAATACTGAAAACAATGTATATTGTGATTGAGTGACTCATCAAATAAACCAAGGCATGTAAACCCACTCCATCCATCAATACGACAACCACTGATTACAAACCAAAAACTCCTGCAATCGACAGAAATATCATGAATGGCCCAGTTCGATGGATAATGAAAACCAAATATTTCCATACTGATCAACAAGGCTTGAAACCTAAAATACTCACAATTTCAGGCTTTTAATGACCTGAACTTCTTGACCCTGACTGTATCCCTACATGCAAATACACTGTGTGGATCAAAGTCATCTACTTGTGAATATCTTATGCCGACCAACGTCCCCAAAGGCGTGAAAATAGTGCACAAAACATGAGTCAGATCAAGAAAAATTCAGTGAAATTTCAAAGAGGAGGTAGGCCTATGCAGTGAAACATCACACAGAAGGGTGCCGACTCGACAAATCTCACACCCAGGTGTTAAGGATGTATTGCCATGTCCAGTTCAGCTTACACTTTACATGCCAAAAAGTATGTAAAACTTGCTATCAGCGCTTTCAACAACAGAAGAAATAATTAATAAATCAAATAAAGATGTCACGCTCACAGCATTTGTACCAAAACTAGAAATTTCATCAGGCAGTGGCACTGCGGTGGCATCCTTCCAATCCCCCAAGTGTGTACGCTTTTTTTTGTGTGTCGACCTCTACCTCCACCCTCACTCCCCTACCCCTAAGACAGTGTACCCCTCATAACTATAGCAAGGAGACCTGTAGCCATAACTTCTGAAAACTGGGAACTGGAGGTAGCCAATCTATTTACTTTTTTTTTTTTTTTTTAAGTGTTCAGGATTCACTTTTAAACCTACTTTTTCTCATTTTCCTGTAACCCGAGTTGTTTGGGTTTTTTTTTCTACACCTCTGTACACATTCTTTTTTTCCAGCTTCTTTCTGTTTCTTCCCCTCCCCCCCCCCACCCCCACCCACCCCCGAGATTTTTTCCAGAGTTTTCTTAATTCTTTTCCCAACCATTCCCTGATTTTCCTGTTTTTTTTTTTCCCCCAACCTTCTCCTGCCTTTGCTCAGATATGGCCCTTTGTGGTCAGCTGGGCTATAAGCAACATTACCTTACCTTACCTTCCTGCCATTTCTTATTTTAATGACCTTTTCCTACTTTCTGCCTTTTTCCCCATATTTTCACGGTCTTCCCTGTCTTCCAAAACTTTTCCTGCTTTTTCCCAAACTTTGCCTGCTTTTTCCCAAACTTTCCCTGCTTATCCCAAAACTTTCCCTGCTTATCCCCAAACTTTCCCTGCTTATCCCCAAACTTTCCCTGCTTTTTCATAAACTTTCCCTGCTTTTTCATAAACTTTCCCTGCTTTTTCATAAACTTTTCCTGCTTTTTCATAAACTTCCCCTGCTTTTTCCAAAACTTTTCCCCAAACTTTCCCTGCTTTTCCCCAAACTTTCTAAACATTCCCTGCTTTTTCCTAAACTCTTCCTGTTTTTTTCCTAAACTTCCCCTGCTTTTTCCCAAACTTTTCCTGTTTTTTTCCTAAACTTTACCTTGCTTTTCCTAAACTTACTCTGCTTTTTCCCAAACTTTCCCTGCTTTTTCCTAAACTTTTCCTGCTTTCCTTTTTTTTCTAACCTTCTGCCATTCATTCCTATTTTCTGACCTACTCTAACGATTCCGTACCTTTTCTTTTACTCTTTTTAGGATGTTCTCCATTATTTCATGACATATTACCCTTTCTTCTGACTTTCTTTCAGGTTTTAACACTTTTCCCTCCTTTTTTCCCCTCTTTTAAATGTACTGCTACATTACTAAGAGCGAGACACTCCCAGTCTTATATATTACACACACACACACACACACACACCACACACACACACACCACTCACACTTCAACATCTTACACACACACACACACACACACACACACATTGATATGCACACCACACAAAAATGCTAGTCATGTGGAAACTTGACCCCCTACACTCAACACATGAGCGCACACACATACATGTATACAGTAAATACCCACACCGGAGTGTGGTGTTGTCAAACTCCGATTTCTGATGGTTAAAAGATGATATGCCTTGGAAATCTGCCTGGTCACTCTAGCCTAAAACTTGCACTTCCAGAGGCAGTGCACTAACTACTATGCTCACCTGCCACTTAATGAAATTTACAGTTGCAGCTTGGAAAGAGGTGGAAAGTTATTAATTACTATTAAAACGGAGTAATCGATTCATGCTGCGATGCACAACAAACCTCTGAGTTTTATTTGAAAATTCCCACATGACTGGCTGCTACTAGTTCAGTACCATTCCATGCATCAGACCGTAGCATTCAATGATCATCTTGATGATGTCGTTTTCCTGATGTTCATGACTGAGGAATAACGCTCTCATTGCATTCTCGTATTGTGTACACGCATCATCTACAGCAAACATCGAAGAACATGCACCTCAGCAAACAGAATCCCTACATGGGAAGCCTGTGGTGCATACGCAAAGCCCAGAATGGAGACCATGACGTGTGCAAAGCCCAGAATGAAGCCTGTGAAGTGTGCACAAATACATGTGCAAGTCCTATTGTGGAGACTTGAGCGAGTGCGTGCGCAAAGCCCAGAATAAAAGTCTATGATATGTGTACAAAGCCCGGAATGGAGTCTGTGATAGGGATACATGTGTGTGCGTTTGTGTACATGTACGCACAAGCCACCCATAAATGGACTTCATTGTGTGTGCAAAACCTAGAATTGAGACTATGGTGTGTGTGTGTGTGTGTGTGTGTGTGTGTGTGTGTGTGTGTGTGTGTATGTGTGTGTGTGTGCATCCATGTGTGTGTGTGTGTGTGTGTGTGTGTGTGTGTGTGTGTGTGTGTGTATGTGTGTGTGTATGTGTGTGTGTGCGCGTGTGTGCGTGCAGGCGCGCACACGTGTCGGTATGTGCAATCCCCAGAATGGAACCCATAGTGTGTGCAAAGCCCAAAATGGAATGATGGTGTGTGTACAAAGCCAAGAATAGAGCCTGCAGTACCTGTGCAAATCCCATAACGAAGCTTAAGGTACCTGTGAAAATCCTTGAATGGAACCTGTGGTATGTGTACAAAGCCTATAATGGAACCATGCTGGTGCGTGCAAAGAATGGAACTATGGATAGTATGGTGTGTTCATTGTGTTCAAAACTGAAGCCTGTGGTGTGCGTGCAAAGCCTGTAATGGCACCATGGTGTGTGCAAAGCCCATATTAGAACAGTCTTGTGTGATTAAAGCTAAGAATGGAGACTGCTGGGTGCGCGCAAAGCCCATAATGGAACCATGGTGTGCGCAAAGCCCAGAATGGAACTACAGTATGTGATAAAACCTAAGAATGGAGCCTGTGGCGAGTCCGCAAAGCCCCGAATGAGCCTGTAGTGTCTGTGCAAAGCCAAAAATAGAGCCTGTGGCACATATGGAAAGCCCAGAGCAGGCAAAGCCTAGAATGGAGCATGTGGTGTGTGTGTGTGTGTGTGTGTGTGTGTGTGTGTGTGTGTGTGTGTGTGTGTGTGTGTGTGTGTGTGTGTGTTTGTGCACGCGTGCTCGCCAGGCCAAGAATGGAGGCTGTAGTATGTGTGTGTGTGTGTGTGCACACACGAAGCCATGAATAGGACCTATATATATCAAGTCCCCAACAGAAAAAACCACCCAAGCCACAGCTCTATGGCTCCGTGTTTTAAGTCTGACAACCGATATATGACAACACCAGCAACAAAAAGGATGAAGAATAAGAAAAATACTGAAAGGCCCGTAGCACTACTGCAGCCATAATTTATAAAAAAAAAAACAACTGATAACCAGACAACTGCGGTCCTTAGCATGACTCCACATCCCAGTCATGCATACCTTGCCACTGCGTCTTGGCACAGGAAAAAAAAAAAAAAAAAGTTAAATGCACTGAGTACTGGTACGAAACAAAAATGACAAAAAATAAAACAGATCTTAATCAATATTCTGAAGACAAGAACAATGATGATACTAACAAATTTGCATTTCATTCAATTCACTACGCTGATGAAATTTGACAGCGGACTGGTTGGTAACACTGATATGAACATATCTGTTAAACAGCGCTGTGCATGGCAGGGACGTTAGTTCTCCGATCACCATGATGATGTTGCACAGCTAACTCAAAAGGCCCAAGCACCTGGGAGGTCACGGTTGGACACTCCTTGAAGACGGTTACAACACAGATGATGCCCATGATGCCGTGACCCAAAGCAGTCCCAGAGCCCTATCTGCCAGACAATGATAACAACGCCGATGCAAAGACCTTCAGCTGGCCAGCCATGCCCATCTCCACGGCCTCATCCTCACACTGACCATCGCATTCTGGATAACAAGTGGACAGGTTGAGCCCAGAGACCTTGCCCATAAGCAGCTGACATACACTGAGAAACGCACACATTGGAGCAACACCAATAGCAGGCTGGCTGGTAGAGGGTCTGTGCAGTCCACAGCCTCAGACTGTCAACACCGAGGCCTCCTACCTCACAGCAAGGCTTGATTACCGGTTGATCTCATACCTAGAGAAGGTGCTCACACAGAGGCTTAGGACTGCCACCAGGCACACCCAAACCTCATGTGAGGTGATGTTACTCACTTTGAAGCCTCAAACCTGGTGATGTTACTCACACTGAGGCCCCGTATGTGGTGTGGTGGTGCTGTTACACCGAAGACTCGGATACGGTGGTGATACTATTCGCACAGACCTTCTATGCGGGATGTTACTCGCACCAAGGCCGTATACGTGATGAGGGTATTCGCATAGTAAGGTCACACACATGACGACAGAGCTCACACTGAGGCCTCGTACGTGGTGACGGTACTCTGCCCACTTCGGCTGCTCTCTTTCCGCCCCCTTTTCGCACGCACATTGAGGGGGAACGCCACTTCATGGCGCCCAACTGGTTCCATGCTAGGCCGAACATGTCCATCCATCTTGTCCCTGGGAGGAGGAATGGGTGGCAGTCTGTGTGAAGAAGACGCCATCTGTTTTCCTGCCGAAACCTCGCCGCCGACCGACCGGCACCGAGGTAGAGGCCGAGTGGTAGGAACTCACCGTGGTGTCCTGAGGAGTCTCGCACCAATCTTCACTGCCGCTGAAGCCTCCTCGGTAAGGGTCCAGCTGTTCCCTCGAGCCAGCCATGTTGTCTCTGGAGCGACTGAGGCTGTCCTGCGATTACTCCTGGCGCGATGGTACGTCCTGTCTCGGTCCCTCACCACCGTGGGCACTGAAGAGGTGGTGGTGTTCAGGCCTGGGTCCCTTCCATGGGAAAAGGAGGTCAAATCTGGAGTGACCCCAGCTGACGGCTGGGACATCACATAGGGGGACATGACCTTGATGGGCTGAGGTTTGGGGACATGTTCCTTATCCGCGCGATGCCTGCCCGTGTGGGTGCTGTTCTCCCGAGGCACAGGATAGTGATGGGCCAGGTGAGACGGCGTGTTGTGTGAGGTGGGGGGAAGAGCGGGGACTGAGGTCTTCTACGGTACCTATGGGGCACGGCGCTCTGCCCCCCTTCCAGGGACCACATCTGGAGAATGGAGAGGTGGCAGCCTATCACCGTAGGCGTCGCCATCCCGCAGACTGTGGCTGCTGTTGGTGCGTCGCCCCACCCGCTGAGGGGGTGGCCCTGCTCGGTCCAGGCTGCAACTGTGAGGTAGGGAGCGGTTGTGAGCAGGCAGGTCCACATTTGAATGAGAAGAAAGCGAGGGGTACCCGTTGACAGGCTGGCTGCCTTTCCGGTTGTAGGGGTCTATGGTGGATTTATTGGCCTGCATAGAAAGCATGTCTGTGTCATGTTATGCCTTATGTCATATGACCAGTTCAGTTAATATCGCAAAGATCTTTAAGATGCCCGAATGCAAGCTGCCAATTATTGTACATCAACTTGTCATGAACTGGATGCATATAATTCTACAAGTATAACTGATGAGTATGACGCCAACGCACTTAAACATCAATGCCAAAAATAAATTTAGCGGCACAAAGCTCAAGTATACTGCTCAAAAACATCTAGCATGCCAACGCTTCAGCACTGGTGAGAAGCAGATTTTTTTTTTTAACGAGCATACAAATTTCCATTCAGAGGAAAATATGAATGCCATTTACTTTACAATGTAAACACACTTAGATCTTTCCCACTGACGAAAATAGGTAGTTTTCTCTCCGATATTCCATTGACATCAGGAAAGAAATGCAGGTTTGCACTTTTCCAGATGGTAGAATGAAGGCAATGCTCATTATGAGTGGGCACAGATCTCACAGTGAATGCACTTATACGACTATAGAAACATCCCTTTGACTGAAAAACTTTCATCCTCAAAGTGAATCTGCTGATAGCATTACATACAGGGTTCCTACTGACTCCCAAGAACAAAATTCAAGGAGTTTTTCAGGAGTTTTCAAGGAGCATTTATTTTATTTCAAGGCAAGAAGTGGCACGAAATTAAACCATTGTGTGTTTTAAAACTTCATTTTTGTCTATTGTTTATGTTAAAAAAAAAGAAGAAAAAAAACATGGAAAAACATATTTGGGCAATTTCAAAGCTCTTGTGTGATTTGGGGGTGACAAATGGGGACAAAATGATGAAAAAAAAAATTTTTTTTAAGGTTCATGACAAGAACTGTATTTGTATCATAGCAGACATGTCAGGTACTTGACACATGACTTTTCTTGTTTTGCTGAGCTATAGTAATTATAGTAATGCAATTACAAAAGGATTTTCATATATTGTTTTGCTGAGCTAAAGTAATGCAATCACAAAAGGATTTCTATACATCTCTAACTGCTTTTTTTTCAATAATTTTTTTTTCCATATGGTGGACATCAGGCTTCACGTTTCATTGCCTTCGAATTATTCCAATAGAAATAGCAAATGATACGTGCTGTTTTGACTTTATAATAAATTATAATTGCATACAGAAATCATTTCTGATCAAATGAAAAAAAAAAACCAAGCTAGCTAGTCTGGATCCAGAGCTATTGTACTCCTTGCACATCAACCGTTGTTGAAAAAAAATGACTTTGAGAAAACAGCGTTTGAAAATAGAGAATTTAAGCAATTTTCACACAAACCTCCTTTCAGAATTTAAGGAGTTTTTAAGGAGCGTACGAACTCTGTACACGTATTCTAAGGTAAGCCCAAGTACCTCTCATACATTTTCTTTTTCGGGATTTCATGACTTTTGAAGATTACAGAATTTAAAAGCAGCACTCACGAAAAATCTGTTTGGAATTTCTTTTTTTTTTTTTTAAATAAGCATCATAAACTTCCAAATCAGGTACTGTTTACAAGCTTTTGTCATTCTGAGTAAATCTCTTAAACAAAAAAAAAATGCCAAACAGTCCCAAGTTGATGAGACAATAGATCTATATTTTGCAAGTCACTATTAAGTCAAGGACATCACATAACCGTGATAAAACATCAGATCAACAAAAAGGAAAGGAACGTTTTTACTATATTGTGAGAAAGTAGCCAAGAACTATTTCTACTCAAACCTATGCCTGCACAGTCTCTCTCTCTCTCTCTCTCTCTTAAAAAAAAACTTAGGAAATAACAAATCTCAGCAGCAAAATATGTAAATGTACACAGAAGAAGTAAGTCAGCTTTGATATCCACCAAGTATGGATTGTCAACAAACACTTCACAACAGCCAAAAGCAACAACGGAACTCATTCAATCTGCTTACACACAATGTCGCACACACACACACACAGAGTGTCATAAAGCAGATTCTCATGCTTGTTCCTTCTCTTTCCAAATGTACCATTATTTGTTTCTATCCATATAGTGATTTTCACCCCCTCCATCTCTGTCCTTCCATTACAGAGACAAAGCACTTTCCTGGTGGAAAAAAATGTCCAAAGGAGCCGATTTCATACCAGATGTTGCAAAACATCAAATCCATTTGTCTCCTTTAAAATATAGCATCTTCATTTGAAATGCTATTGTTGAAACTAAGAATAGATTGGAGTTCATCACATGGATATAACCATTGCAACACCTATAATAATTCTCAACTCGGGCAGATCTTCTATCAGAAACACAAAAGGCACACAGGATTCCTTGTTTAAAACAACAGTAATAAATTCAATCGTTCAAAAGAACGATAGGACAGAGGCATCTGAGTGGCAGCAATCACTGACATGGATCGCCAGCCTTCTAAACTCAGCTTCCACAAGTCTGGTGATACAGAAAGACAGTAGGCTTTTGAACAGAGAACAGTTCTGCTGCACCCCATTGTTTGATCAATGCAGAGTTAAAGGAGACCTCCTCCTTTTTACAACATAACCCTCCAGGAATGGTCAGGTCATAATAGCATTTTTTACCTAACCTTTCACAAAAAAAACACGACCAAAGGTGAGAAGTCAGTTATCATATTCCCTCTTTGGCTAAAATACTCTCATCGTCTGAACCCGATATGCATAGTCAATTTTGGCTACACATGGCCTGCACGCCTTCAGTCAGCGCCGTTCCCTGTCATTTACTGGAATCATTTCAACATGAAAGTAAATTGAGAAATTGCTGAATTCAGAAAGACTGACAACAACACTCTGAGGCAGTCAGTAATAATGCCAAACATGTGGCAAGACTTGCTACACTGGCAGACAAACAAGACTGTATCTTTGGCATGAATGGCACAATGTTCAAAGACAGTACTGCAAGGGTTTTTTTTTTTTTCCTGGATCCAAGACAATTCCTGGACCTCTGGCCATCTGAAAATGAAGTGAATGGTAGTGTGTGAGTAACTCTGCTAGAAAGACTCTTCCTCTTCCGTCCATCATTCTTTCGCATCTACTTGCAGACGTTATTTGCTCAGTGTTCTCATTCAACAACGGTTTGTGCTTCCAAATCCCATTCTACTATTCTTGTTTGTCTATAGGACAGTTCAAGGAAGGGACCCTTTTGATTCTTACAAAGAAAAAAAACTATCAAGTTTTAACAAGGTGCTTTGAAGTACAAGACACATGAATTTTCACTGCATGGATCCATATGTATCTAACAAATCAAAAGTGTCAATGTTACCAGTGCCTGAGCCTATACAGCCCTATACCCAAAGAGACAAAGTATGGGGTGATCTATGAGATGAGTTATGCTTTGAGCTGCCCAAAACACAGAAGCAGATTTTGACTGTAGGTAGGTCATGTATATATGTTGGCTGCAACTGCTCACTGACAAAAAGCGATTTATCCGTACGCAAGTATCTTCTAACTGTCTGACCCCCTGGTCTGAACTGGAAAAAAAAAAATGTTCCCTAAAAGTGAACTGCAACAGCACAATACTATCAGATTTTTATGCTCCTACATTTTAAATCACAGAAGGCATCCTCTGAGCAGCAATTTTAGAAATAGAATGTATCTGAAATTGTTCATTCAGCCATTCTGTATCACAATTGAAGAGCAAGATCATGTATGTATAGTGAACAAGCAATCCGATGTGACAGAGTGCAGTCACAAACATTTCTTTTACTGAATACTGGAAAATAAGCTAAGGTTTCTGTTACTGATCATTTCAAAATGCACTGAGAGATCCCTTCTCTGAATCTAACATATCTGCATTCAAACTCCCGTTAGAAAACAATCCTACAGTATTGCTACTGTGAATATTTAGCAGAAAATTTGTCACGCTGCTGTTTACGTTCAGAACTTACCTTCCACAGTTACTGAACTTCTTACAAAACCTTAATGCATATGAAATTAACTGCATGCTTGTATGCAAACTATACTTTATAGGTAGGGCATTTAAAACAGACTTCGTTTCAGTCTCTGGACTCCTAACTTCCTATTTTTACAGCTCAGCTGTTGTATCAAGATCACAAAACAGCTATTTCATACAATATAAAGCCATGCTCTTTGTCTGCTTTGTGTGTCCTTGACAACAACACATTCCACTCACATTCATCCATACATTCTATGTACATACATCCAGTCTGTTGCCTCCTGACCGAGACAGAACACCAGCATGACATCTGTTTATCTGTTTCCCAAAAAAACATTCAAAAAGTGACCAGACTTCACACTGGCAGGAAAGTCCAACATGTAAGCAAACAGAATCAAACACCCCCCCAACACAACATGAACTCACCACACCACAGTGCAGCACAAGCGTGTGCCCAACATACACAATGACAAGTTCCACTGAGGCACAGAGAGTGTGATTCCCTGAGCACACCCATCTCAAAGAGGCACGGCCATCAGCACAGGAAAACAGCCACGGAGTGGTGAAGGAGGGGGGAAAAAGAGTGTACAACCTGAGGAGTTACTCACGCTTTGGTTGACCATGGTGGCGCTGTGGTGACCCACCCCATTGACGGTGGTTCCCGAATCCACGCTGATCTTCACATCCTTGTCAGATGCCACATAGGCCACCCGCGACGCATCGATGCGCGATGTCTGAGTTTTGGCGTAATTTGACAACCTGGAAGACACAGACAAGGTTAGTCAGTGCAGAAGCAAGCAGCCTTGTTTACCCTAAAATGCTTTTGGTGTACTTTTCCGCAAATGATAGGTGTGCTTTTCATAAAAAGATGTGTGCAGTTTTTCCCGAATTTTGGTAAAAGTGGGGAAAGGAAGTGAGGGGGGATCTTTACCATGACACCATCGCATAATGCAAGAAATCACATTTCTGACATTGCAGTAATTAGAGTCAGAGTAAGTTAAATGGCATCTCCCAGGGCTGCCGTCCTGCCTGGCATGACCTGTGATCACTGTCTGAACATTTCCTTCTTCTCTTCAATTCTCGACAGATTTTGAGAGTTTTTCACACATTTTGACTAACAATACCCAAAACTCCTCTGGTTTTTTTTCTTGGTAACTATGTGTTGTTTAAGTTTGTCCAAGTAAATCACTACTTCAATGACAAAAAAAATGTGTTTCTAGATGTGATAATTACCATAAAACCATCACTGGTGATCAAAACCTGTACCAACACCTCCGGACAAATTCTACTTCTCAACAACTTTCAGTCCTTAAAAATGGGAGCTAAAATCTCACTGACTTTCAAAAACCATCAACCCTGGTATCCTCCAATCGGCAACATTATTTAAGACAGCACACAAGTAAAAAAAAACAACAAACAAAAAAACAAACAGAAAAACACAACCAAAGATTTTTCTTCATATTAGCAGCAAAATCAAGTTGTCTAAAACACACTGACTTACCTTGGCCAGCGTGGTCCACACAATATATAACAGCAGTTTTTACAGCAGCCGCGGTGGAACGGGTTCAAACCTCCTTTAAATTTACCAGTAACCTGCACGCACAATGAAAAAAATGTCCCCAAAGTCTTTAGAACTCGGGAAAGATTTATGTTGCAATGACCAATAATCGGCCCTTTCTGCCATGATAAAAAAAAATTTAAAAAACAGCCATGAACTTTCACTCCAGAGCATACTCATTTAGTGACACACACACACAGAGACACATGTACAGTTGCATAGGTGCGCACACGTACGCAAGTGAGCACACACATGCACATACACACACACACACAAACTCACACACAGAAGTTCCACTAATACAGATAGATGAAAACATTCAGATTCAGGAGCCGGTGGGACAAACAAGTCCACATAAATCATGCTAATGAAAACCCGAACACGTTTGGTTCATAAATCATACTTCCCAGTTCAACACTGTCTCTGCATGTCGTCCGCCATCTCAGCTTGCTTTGAACTTTACCAACCTTTACAGGAAGCTGGGAAAAACACAAATCAGCAACTTTCTGCTATCTTGTCCATCGCTGTCAGTGTGTTTTATGGTAGATCGGCTAACCTAAAGGTTCTGTCCTGAAAAAACTAGAAGGGAAAGCGCAGACCTCCATTACTGTCAATCAGATCCTGGATCGACCATTTGATCTAGAACCACCCCACAGATCCACACCAACAATCCACTCTCATGAATCATATCACCAATCCATACCAGTATTATCACTGATCAAAACATTGATCCACACCAGTAATCCACACCACTGACCCCACACCACCAATCCACACTACTGATTCACACTGCCAATCTGTATCAGTATTATCACTGATCGAAACATTGATCCATACCACTAATCCAATGTGTGAATAGGACTCTGTGTGTGTGTGTTGGGTGGGGGGGGGGGGGGGAGGGCGTGCATGTGTGTATGCAAGGGTGTGTGTGGGGGGGGGAGGAGGGGGGTATGCGCGCACATGCGTGCATGCATTGTGTGCCCATGTACCCACACATGTGCACATGAGTGTGTGTGTTTGGCAGTTCAGAAAAAAAATGTTGAAATACAGTCATAATTAAAAAAAACAATAATACAGAGTGTGGACAAGCAATTTTAGGGATGTCAACTGAATTTCTGCATCATGGAAAAGTTTCCTTTTTTTTTTTTTCTTTCAGCCTAGGTAGCTATCTTTGATAACATTACCAGTCTGTTGCAGTAAACCTTTGCGTTCTTCGAAGATTAGCCTTTCACCCGATGGTCTGGTCATAAGAACAGATCTTGCTAGTCAGATGTTCTAACTTTTTACGTCATTAGACAGAGGACGACTGGTAGTGCTGAAAGATTTCTTTTAAGCATCAACTTGAAAAGCCTTTGCTTTGGTGCCCATAAGGTATGAAGTCATCAGAACCAAAGTGTCACATCTGCTAAATCTAGAGGCCATGTGACAACCAAGACATACCTGTGCGTAGGTAACAAGCAGGAAAAGCTTGGTGCACTGACCTGTTCGTTGGTGGTTCTGCCCCTGGACACCAACATGATGTGGAAGCCGGTCAGTCCAAAGACAGGGATTGCAGTCAGCGCTATGATACACATCACCACTATTCTGCAGCCTGTTAAGGAATAGCTTTCCTTTCTGGATCCATTCTGTTGCTTGTGTGTGTGTGTGTGTGTGTGTGTGTGTGTGTGTGTGTGTGTGTGTGTGTGTGTGTGTGTGTTTGTCAGTACAACTTTGAGTTAATCTGACGATAAATTGGTTTCAGTCAGTCAGTGTGTGTGTGTGTGTGTGTGTGTGTGTGTGTGTGTGTGTGTGTGTGTGTGTGTGTGTGTGTGTGCATGTGTGTGCATGTGTGTGTTTTTTGTACAGGCCTAGCATTATGGTGTACGACAAAGCATATACTGAAAAGCAAGCCACTATGTCCTTTCTAATAGCACATGCTGTTGGAAAGCTGTAGCTCTCAGCATGTTGAACTTTCCGTATTACATATAACAAACTCGATTTTATTTTTTCAAAAAGCCAAAACTGCAGTGAATTATGGTACGAACGACTTGTGCGACAATATGTGCTCAAAGATCTTTGTGCATGCATGTTTATAACTGGGGGGGGGGGGGGGGGGGGGGTCATGTTTTAGCCCAGCCCAGCCAATCAAAAAAGGCTTTGAAACTTGAGCGGGAAAAAGGTCACATCCTGAAAAAGAAACGAACAACAAAACAAGTAATGGCAGCCAAGGACATTCCATTATTGAGTGTACTTGTGATATAGGTATGAGTGCATGTATGGGCATTTACATTTGTTAACAATAGGGACTAAAAGTAACTTCAATGCTTATGAATGATTAGATCATGCAAAATGTTAATAACTAACAATACAATTATCAAGGATACGCAATGATGGGCCCTGGGCTTGGACAGCTGCTGTCGGTGGTCCAGAATGTAGATGATGCTTTGTGCTGAAATGCTCAGCATGTGCAGCGACAACGACATCAACGTCAGGAAGTAGTAGCGGTAGTTGCGCCGCCCCACACAATTGTTGAGCCAAGGGCAATGGTGATCAAAGGTCTGCAAGTTCAGATCTACTGCCGTCAGTAAGAACATGTTGTCATGTGGCAAGACAATTTTGAATGGTCTGAGCAACGTATGTTTCATATCATGTAAAGGTCAAACAGTGTGCCTATGCTACAGAAAGGAAAAGAACAGGGGAGCATGGTAAACTGTGAGGGAGAAACAGGCAAGACGCAGCAAAAACCTGGCAGGGGTAGCCAATGACAGACACATAACGATGCTATTAACTTGTGGCATATTATGTTAACCCTGACACACGCTGAGCTAGCAAAAAACGCAAGTACCTACAATCTGAGTCTGACATGGTTAAATATATACTCACAAGAAAGATGAAAAGTTTTTAAGTACTGTACTAAACATGATACAAGAGCTTCAGTATGCTCATAGGTACAAGCATCAAATGACCCACTTCTGGAAAAAATGATGAAAAACTCCTAAAAAAAAAAAAAAAAAAAAAGGGGGAAAACTCTGCATTACTTCATGTTACGTGGACTTGTGAAGAAAAAAACACATACACACACACAAAATATGTAATGGACGAAAATTTTTTGTTTTCTTTCACCTAGAAATTAAAACAGCCGATTAAAACAGATGATGCCATTTACTTTTAGAACTGATCTCTCTAAACGTTTCTCAGCTTGCAGCCAACTCACACAGCATCAAACGATCCAACATCCGTTGATCAATGTGCACCTAGCTGGCATATCCAGTCAAATTACGCCTCATTTTTAAAATATTTGTGCTGACGGGATGAGCATGCCAACAACCTAAAGCTGCACAATACACAAGTACAGACGACTGTAGCTGTGACAGGCTCACCTCGATGCAGTTGTTGCAAACGCTGCAGTGGGAGCACCGAGGGGGGCGGTAAAACTGGCAGGTGGTGCACCACTTCATGCGCACCACCACTCCCTTGATCTCTACATTCTTGTACAGCGGAGCTCTGAAGTCATCGTTCACCTGCTCATCTTCACGGGCTGCAGGTGAACACACACACACACACACACACACACACACACACACACACATATAATCATTTAAAATATTGTAATATTCTTTTTCTGTTTCCTAATATCCATGCCATTCAGTATGCAAATCACAAACAACCTACATCCTTTTCAGAAACACAAGTCATAATCACCAAATTCTTAAAGAGTTACTACAGTAGGACCTCTATCAATGACCTTTCTATATACTCCCTTCTCACAATGACCACAAAATAATTCTGCGATGGATAACTGCTCTCACACTATAATATAATTTTCCACCTCTGATTGAAGAAGACCATCCCCCACCCCTCTTGCATCCCAGCTACCCTCCGACATCTAAAAGGTCAAGAGCAACTTTGGAGAGGGCCCGCTTGTTAAAAACTACTTTCCAGCATCAGTTCTCACGTCTAATGTACTTCACTTGAACCCCATCCCCCACCCTCACTAGACTTCCAAGAGCATTTCTACCTTCCTTCTACTACTACTATGAGAATAATGATTTCATTGTATGCAAAACGACATTTTTAATGGACACTTCTGCCATCTTGAACTGATCTTGGCACAGCACAGTCACTAATTACTAAAGCAAGAGCATTTAACTGTCTTAAAAAAAAATCTTTTTCTTTTTAGATTGTCCCACTGGGTAAGTCTTCTTGCACAAAGTAAAAAGTGGAAAACAGCTGCTACAGTCACAAAATGTTTATGCATGGGGGACCCACAGATACAATCCATTATGACAGATACCAAATTTTTCAGACAGTGAAAGGACTTTAAGCATACATGAAAAAAAAAAAAACACCAAAAACTGAAAAATGAACAAACAATGAAAACTTGCAGGACAGATTGCAGGACTGATTTATGCTGTTGTCAAAAAAAAGAAGATCCCTGTATGTGAAATACTAATCTAAGAAAAGGCCCTTCACTCTCACCAGAAATAGGATAAAATGTTTTCACAGCAATGATCAGGCAAGTAACTAAAGAGGAACAACATGAAAGCATCTGCCCCCAGGCCAAGCACAAATGACTTGTCTACATGTATGCATGTGTTTATGGCAGTCAGTTTATATCCCTGTAAAGCCCCTATCTGCTAAGACCTACAGTTCTTACATTTTCAGCCTTGTTACGGGCAGTTTCCACAATTTTGAACCAATCTTTTTTTCAGTTTCAATAAACTCTTGTTATGTTTATCTCCACATATTACTGATTCAAAATGTAAACGATTTAGGTGTTTATTCCAGTTTGAATATACATGACAGTGTGTGAGCGAGTGTATGTGTGTGTGTGTGCATGTGAATGTGCATATGCACACATGTTGGTGTGCATGCTTGCATGAATGCATGTTGTATGCATAACATGCTGGTTCACATGCAGGTGTACATCCATACATATATTATATGTTCTTTTTTTCCATTTACTTTGAGGTATAACATAAGATTCTAAAAGTTTTTGTTTGTTTGTTTTTTAACAACTGTTACTTGAAGAGAGTTCTTTTTTCTGACAAATACAATAATACTCGAGATATTCTAAAGTGTTTTTTAACACCTAGACTATCTCCATGTCTACATCCTCCACACTATCATCATCACTGGGTGAAAAACGTCCATGATAAAGTCACTGGCCATGACACAAGAGTACTCTGATGAACTGTAACAAGCACAGCTTTTCGGCCAGGACAAACCATGTACTTCCTGATGTAAGATTTCACCCAAGGTAAAGCTTGGAAAGGGATGGGTACAGCCAGTCTCACTACATCCAAACTATCATGTTTGAAGCAATATAATGTACGAATGTACAACCACTTGAGATAAAGATAGCAGTCACTGGCAAAAATCAAGAGACTGTAAAACGATCCAAATACCTTGGCGTCATCATCAGTCAGTCTGGATCAAAGACTGAATTTGATCACAAAAAATGCACAACTCGAGCAAAACTGGCAAAACTAAAGATCAAAAGCAGTCTGCTTGAGAAACAATATCATCACTCTCGTATATCCGAATTCAAGCTTCTGTAAATACACAAGCAGGCTATTCATCTTCACATAGGCATGTGAATCAAAAACTCCGACAGCAAAACTGCAAAGATCATCTAAGTAGTAAAGTACTGAAGCAGTCGATGAGATGCTTCAGAAAAGCAGTCAGCACTTCTTAATCAAGCTGAGTATGTCACAGAATATTAAGTCAGCTGAAGATCAGACAGCATGCAAGCCACCATGAAGACCTGAACACAGTGATATGATCAGGCAGACTATCCTCAACCATCTACCAAGACACTGAGGAGGGGGGAATGAGGAGACAGGACAGACAGGGATGAGAGATGAAGAGACAACACTGCAGAGTGGGCCACGAAATGAAACTCCGCTGCAACCATCAGATCTAGAGACAACTAATACAGTGTTCATCATTGCAGCACCCCACAGCCTAAGTGGGCTCCTGGACCAGTGAGTCCACTGACCAGATCTATGCTCAGGACTGAACTTCACATTAACACAAAAGCAGCTCTAGAGAAAAAGAATTATAACCATGATTAAAACAATGAATACAAATATAATTTTCAACAAATTTTACAAAACTGGAAGAAAAAAAATCATATACAGGACCTTCAGATCTCACTGCTAACCTTTTGGATAGATGCCAGGATCCATGAAGGTGGTTAGGGTCAGGTTGGTCAGAACAAATAGCGTTAGCAGCCCGGCACCAACTGGAACGGCGTATGTGTATGTCTCTCAACAAATACCGACATCTACACAGCAACAAACATGAATTTTGAAATGGTCAAAGGTCTCAGAGGTGTAACTCTCATCTGCAAAACGTAAGTTTAAAAACACAAATATTTGAATGATACTTGAATGCTCTATCATATGGGTGCACATCCAACAAATAATACTAATATTTGCACACAACAAACAAAAAAAAACCTAGAACGGCACACTTTGCTGCATGGGTATGCAACTTTAACATCTGAACAAATAAACAATAACCAAACGTCTGTACACAAACTTAAGTACACTAGAATGGTATATGTATCCTGGTATGGGTATATATGTGAGCTGTTAAGTACTGGCACACAGAAGATACTGGAATCCTACTTTGTGCAATGGTTAGCGCTACTGACTTATAGTTATACTGGCTAAAGGCCATAATGACATGTATTTAATTCTCATCACAGACATCACAATTCGTGGGATTTTTCAAACGCAACATACTGCTGCCTGGCTTTCAGTAAGTACCATCTTTTGGTCTAAGAAGAGAATAAGTGAGACCAAGTGAAAACCTATAGTGGTGTGAGCAGTAGGACATGTGGCCTTAAAATGAGAAGGAAGCAAAAGCAATTTCATACTGTCTGCCAGAAATGGAAGTTGGTTATACAGACTTCTAATTACTGCATTGGATAAAAAGGTTTGGCTGCTCAGGAGCCGATTCATCACAACTTTCCAGAGTTTGACATGGTAAGTGATGCCAAATGGGAAGGCTGGTTCAACACAGTCAAGTTCCATCCACTTAATGAAGGCACCTTCAGCAGTATTGCTTGAACTTCCCGACAAACACTGCAGGTGTGGGTATCACTTTGGGTCTGGATAATGCATGTATAAAATCTATCTACACACACACACACACACACACACACACACACACACACACGCACGCGCACGCACACACATGTATACATATCATATAATGATGATATATACATCTGATATGGTGATTTAGTCCTGGCACCACTGAACACCAGTGAAGTGACTCAGCATGCATGCATTTATGCACATATTGTTTATGTGTATGTATGTGTGTATTCGTGTGAGCATGTATGTATATGGGTGTATGTGTGTGCACTCATGTGCTCACCTCACAAGCATGTCTTCTTGCTTTTAACATGCATGCATGCTGGTGACCTACTCGTTTTTGAGTGAACCAGTTTTTTTAGGAAGAAGAAGAAGAAGAAGTTTCAAAGATGGTGTAAAATAATTTTCAGCTCCAGTCTAGCACATTGCATATATTTACACAGCTCATGTGCCTTGCAAGATCACTCTCGCTGAACTGGCAAACCCTCAGTGGAGACTTTTACAAGTCTTTGTGTTGCCATGTCTTCTTTCCAGGGATGCAACTGAATTTACTTCAGTTTAGATAAATATCATTTAATACCTATTTTTGTCTTAAAATCACAGACAGAACATGCAAGATGGGATGTACATGTCAGCAATACTTTCTGGCCCAGTTTAGGACCTTGTGCCCTCTAAATAGGCATTACAATTTGGTGGTCCTGAGCAATGGGTTTACATTGATCTGTCAGTAGGCCTACATGTGCACCATCAGAGTGTACAACATCATAATCAGAGAAATATGTGGCTGTCTAAAATTAACATTGTTGCAATAAATCATGACAAATTAACGAAGCATTTAGTTTTTTAACTGTGAAATTTTGTTTTAAAATCACTAATAATTCTTTTTCAGTACTTCATAACTGCTCCAAGGAACGTCTTGCCAGTATAATGCTGAACAAATGTGTATAGCTTTCAAATAATAGTTTTCAACATATTTCCGTAATATTTAAATATTTCTCCTGAACTCGATGATATTAGTGAAGAAGAGGTGCCAACAAGACTTCAATATTGCCTCCTTCAGAAGAAATACATACAGTATTGAGATAACTCATATTAACTGATCACTGGGTGAGGACGGATTCTCTTGAACGAAAAATTAATTTACTAGACGGTAGAACAGAACGCACAAAATTCAGAAATTACATTTTCGGACACACACAACTAAGCTTACTCACACAAACGCAAAATAGAGACCAGTGCATCCAAGTATGAGTGTCCATGCCAGCGTTGCTGGAATTATCTTCGTTGAGCATTCGCACCGAGCCATGACAATCTTAGTTCCACACTAACAGAAGCGTACACATTTCAATCAGCATCTGTGCCATAGATACACACAGAAGATGGCATCATTTGTCTTCGACCACATTGCGACGCTCAAGAACACTTCTGCGTCCGCGCATTGAAAATATTCATGTAAATTGGTTTAGATTTTAATCATTTTTTTTTTGCAGGTAACAATTAGTGTTCAATATTTACACATTCAAAAGTAATGATAATTTACGCCTTTAGTCTTCGAGAAGTGCAAAGAAGCAACCAGTGCGTATGAATATATGAAAACAAAATCTATGTGCGCACGCATACATGCCGGTATACTTCCTGGTGCACCTCGTTGCTCAGGCATGGCCGGGAGGGGGTGTGGTTAGAGGAAGGAAGCGAGGTTGTTTCGATTTAGATAATGCAAACTGCCTCGCGCGGCAAATAATATAAAAACCATCGCACTGATTTACGTGCATTTACCGAGAATGGTGTAACCGTCACGTTTATAATTTTTTCCGAACATTGATCAGCAGAAGGCCAACCTTTATAGATAAGCACTGACGTACTTTTTTACATCCAGTCCTCGCCCTGAGTAGGGACTACAACATGCAGTGAAATGAAATAATGTAAGAAAGCAAACAAGCAAACAAGGCGGCCATGCAATCATAATGGAACATCAAGTGAAAATAGAAGAGAAATGACTTCGTGGCATTTCCTGTGAGCTTTTTTTAGCCGAGGAGGGGGGGGGAGGGTGCTGTAGTACCAAAGCACCCCCCCCCCCTCCCCCTGGATCCGGCCCTGTGAGGGGATGGAGGAAGAAAGAAAATAAGAATGAAAAGTCAGTGAAATACAAATGTAAAATCCTTCACCAGCAGCATAGGGAGACCATCGTAATCCATCCTGAAGAAAGAATCATACATATTGCCTGCTTTGAGGCCTTTCGTTCGATGTGTGTGTGTGTGTGTGTGTGTGTGTGTGTGTGTGTGTGTGTGTGTGTGTGTGTGTGTATGTGTATGTGTATTTGTGCGTGAGTGTGTGTGTTAGTAATTCTCTCTCTCTCTCTCTCTCTCTCTCTCTCTCTCTCTCTCTCTCTGCATGTATGTATGTATGTATGTATGTATGTATGTATGTATGCATTATATGTGTGTGTTGTGCGTGTGTGTGTGTGTGTGTGTGTGTGTGTGTGTGTGTGTGTGTGTGTGTGTGTGTGTGTGTGTGTGAGAGAGAGAGAGAGAGGGGGGGGGGGGATAGGAGAGCATGTATGCGTGCCCAAAACCTATTATCATCCCGACACTTTTTCTCAGATATCCAGAATGTCGTATTGATCTTTCTCTGGCTAGGACATGTGTCCTAAGCTGTTGAATTTTCAGGTGAAACGTTGCAGACCTGAGCCCAGAAACTTTGAGCCTAGATCCCGAAAACCTGATCAGAATTCTGAATTAAAATGTGTCTAAAAGTCCTCTCTCACAGGAAAGAGAGCCGATGAGGTTCTGAAAAAAGAAGCCTTTAAATGCTGGGCTGTCAAAAACTATTTGTCAAAAGACATCATCTTCGATGATCTGCAGTGAATGTTTATCTGTATTAAGCTCGCGTGTAGCGAAAGTGAACCAGCCGTTTTCGGTGGGACAGATGCCGGCTTGAGAATACGCCCAAAACAGCTTTTGCCCCCCAAAAGCTGCAGTTTCAGATTTTTTTTTTTTCCCGAAATTCGTGGGTATATTTTTTCTTTTGCGATCAACGTAAAGGTCCTTCTGTAAATCCATAAACTTGGAAATTGCGTGACTGAAGCGTGAATCTGGCGTGCATTTTTTCCCGACCGTTTCAGGAGCGATTTTTTTTTTTTCTCTCTTGGAAATGGGTGGGGCACGGTCTCCTTCCACTATGTGCAGCACTTGCGCAAGCTGCTTAGGCGCATATGCTTTCTGAACATCTCTCACCTAGAACAAGCTCCCTCAGTAGGTTGTACGAGGTTCCCTGTTGCCTTTTATTTATTTATTTGTTAATGGTCACACCAACATCGGTTCTTTCCAATCGTTTCTACGGCACATTTCGGTTTTTTCTCCGCATAATTTCAAAACAATGAGAAAAATCCCATCATTTACAACTAGACGTAACAACAACAACAACAACAACAACAACAACAACAACACACACACACACACACACACACACACACACACACACACACACACACACACACACACACGAAAAAAAAAGTGATGGACCCTTGCTGCCAACCATTCATAATTCCATCCTTAAAAATAGAGAAAGGTTACCACCTTGGTAAGAATATTTCCATATTTACTGCGGAACTTGTTGCCATTATTATGGCATTAAACTTTCTTCTTGATTTTCAGTTTCTTGCATTTCAAATACTACTTTTGCGTTGATTCAAATCAGTCCTGCAAGCTCTAAAATTTTCAAATACAAGTGTGAGAGCAGAACTCATATTAGAAGTCTACCACTTAATTCATTTTTTTTGCATTTACGTGGTTCTTACGTCGATTTTTTTGGGTTCCATCACACTGTGGATTATCTGCGAATGAAAGGGTAGACCAATTAGCCAAAAAAGCTGCTATCACTGAGACTGATTTAACAAAGGTATGCATTCCTTTATCCTTACATGAGAGTTATAGTCTTTTAAAAGACGTATCCTGGAACTCTATTTTCAAATAAACGAAAAGGCACCAGAAACAAAAAGGGGATATTATTTAACAAGATATCACAATAAAACAGGTATCAAGAATCTCTACCAAGAGCGGATTTTTAAAAAGTTTGATTTTTAGATTGAGGCTTGATGCCTTTAAAACCAAATTCTGTAAACACGACTTGTATTTGTGGCCAGCAAATCACTCCGTTCCATCTACTTTTTTTTGTGCGATAGAATGAAACCCTACTTACCTGCTTGGTTGTTGAACACTGAACCGTCGATATCAGCTTTTGAAGACGTCATCTCCAACGAATCAAAATTTTGGAAGTTGTTCAGGACTGATTAAGAGCCCAATTGGACATTTACTTTAACGTCTATGTTATTTTCCCCATCTTGGTGGTAGTTGCTTATTTAGTGTTTCTTTTGAAGTTTTGAATTCAGTTATGTGGAGGGGTTTTTTTTTTTTTTTTTTGGGGTGGGGGGGGGTTTTTTGTTTGTTTGTTGTTTTTTTTTAAATTATTATTTATTTTATCTAGGCCTAATTGCATTATACATACCTACGTACGCCCAAATTCAACACCAACCATTCGCATGCATACACCCCAAAACCACATGCACACACACACTTACATACTGTCTAAGATCCTAACTAGCTTATGTCTGCAATGGAAAGACAAGCATTATCTTCCCATGATCCCCCCCCCCCCCCCCCCCCCCCCCCCCCCCCCCCCCCCGCAAATTAATGATTTCCACCTTACTATTATCAAACAGAAGCTTTATCATACGACTCCCGCGCTATTAATGTAAAAAAAAAAAAAAAATTTTTTTTAATTGAAAAATTTTTTTTTAAGTTTCCTTTAAAAGAATATTCGGACACTTGGCGATATTTCATCATAAACTTATAATATTGAGACATTACAATCAGAAACTGCAAACCTAAATTTCAATCATGCCCAGCTTCCCCACTTGTTCATTTCCGGGTCGGCCGGACTGGACTCGTGCAGACGCTTCGTGCCGAGGTGGGGTCATGAACGACGATGGGTTGGTTCCTTCATTTCTGCTTCTTGCAGGCAGTCTCTTTTTCCCTCTGGTTTTACAACACCACCAAAATTGCCTTGGTGAAATACGGCAGCCCCAAGCTAACAAACGGAGACATCTATCTGATCTCTGAAAAGTGAGACTAGGACCGATAAATCTATTATAAGTATTGTTGTGTACTCAAATGGGGTTTTACTATTGCTTGATCATTTATTATGTGCATCATCATCATCATCATCATCATCATCATCATCAACATCATCATCATCATACTTTAATGCTTCTTTTAATCAGAATTTAGGTCTGACAGTGTTGTTTCTGTTTTTTAGCAAATTCTGAAAATTAGTAAGTGGTGTGTGTGTGTGTGTGTGTGTGTGTGTGTGTGTAAGTACAACACTATGTTAATCTGACAGTAAATGGTTTAAGTCAGTCAGTAGTATGTCTTTATCTACATGTACGAGGTTTTACATTTTAACTGAATTGATTTTGTTTGGGTTGTTGTTGAGTTACCCTACTTATTTATTGTTGCTGAGTTACTCTACTTGTTTATTGTTCATTGTTTTTCATGTTTATTTATGTCACTAATGTATAGTTAGTCAGCAGCACGATTGTAATTTCTCAGAATTGAGATAATAAAGTATTCTTGTAGCTTGTATACCTAACAAGTAACATGTTAGATCCAACGATGATGTAGGCCTAATACTAGTTAGATCTATCATCGTTGTCAAAGAAATGTCGTACGTCTACACCAGGATACGCCTAAATCATTAACGGTTGTTCTACTCTATGGTTTAAAATTACGTCAGGCCAGTACTGTCTTCGCATTCACAGCAACGGTGGGCAGTTCTGCAGCCCTCCACTAAACCCATGCTGCACATTAGTTAGGCTAGGTAGGCAGGGGGTGGGGGGGGGGGGGGGGGGGGGGGGGGGGGGGGGGGGGGGGGGGGGGGGTTGGAGGGGGGGGGGGCTTGGCACTACCTTCTGTAGATCAGGGCCAGTAATGTACAGGCTTACCTGTATGTGCAAAGCGAAAAGTAGTAGCGATCCGCAGCTCCACACCTATATAGTCCATAAAAGATTTTTTTTTTTTTTTTTTCGCTCTCCCTATTTTCCGTCGCGATATAATCAAGTTGGTTCAGCGACGTATACAGCCAGACCCAGAGCCAGAAGTCATCAGGGCTCAAATGATTTACCTACAACTGAGCCCCTGTCGCTTATTCAATCTTCGGGTTTGTGCCGTTTTGGATTTTCAAACGCCCTTGGTTATCTTTGTAGAGTTACATGTCCACTCTACTTAAAGCTTCATCAGGTCACGTGACGCGGGTGTTATTAGCCTGTTTCCGACCTGCTGGGGAAATTGACAGAATTGCTCTTTTTCACTTGAGCGCAGAAGACATGAATTTGTCGTCATCATTGTCATCACCATCATTGATCACCACTGTCAGCAGCAGCAGCAGCAGCAGCAGCAGCAGCAGCAGCAGCAGCAGCATCGTTGTCGTCATCGTCGTCATAAATCATCATCAACATCTAAACTATTTCTGACATCGATCACCACCCTCAAATGCTCAATCATCATTGTCATAATCATCGCCATTATCATTACAGTCAATTTCAATATCACCGCCTTCATCTTTTTTTTTCTCTGCAGAGTGACATGTAGTGTACAAGCAGTCATGGCGTTTTCTGTGGGGCTTATCATTGTGTGTCAGGTCGAGGACATCATGAAGGACACGTAAGTCACGTGCGTGAGTGCTGTTGGGTGGCTGTTTTTCCAGTAAGAT
>JADBJO010000852.1:464838-477338 GCA_016801955.1 Conus betulinus
TGATGATGATGATGACGATGATGATGATGATGATGATGATGATGATGATGATAACAGTCCTGTGAAATACAACGGACCCTCACACGTCCAAGCATAGGATCCGATCTGCCAAATGCATAACTTTTAAAGCATAATGACAACGATGATGATGATGTTTCTTTTGTTTCTTTCTCTTCTTCTTTCTGTTCTTTTCTGTCTCCCCTCCCCCCCCCCCCCCCCCCCCCCCCCCCCACCCCCACCTCCCCATCCCCCACTTTTTTTTTCTTCTTTTTCTTTTCTTTTCATTTTTTTTTTTTTCGTTTTCATTTTCCATATCTCTCAGTTAAACTTCGAGCTTTGCGACTAGCAAGAGTTTTGCGCATGTATAATTAGTTTAATCTCAATTCCATTGTTTAGGTCGTCACATTTCGTCTTCAGAAAATGATGTCTAAATACATTACCACGCACCAGGCGGTTTGTTGTTGTTGTTGTTTCATTTCTCTCACCAGCGCAAAGAAATATATGGGATTTAACACACGTGCAAGATTTTTTTTATTTTAATTAATGCATTCACTGAATGGATCAGGAGGCCAATGCTGCGTCTTCTAGTCCCGAAAGGTCCTAATGATAGTTTAAAACAAGAGAGACATTGCCTATTAGACTCGCATGTCATGAACACACATAACAAGAGAATGAAGGGCAAAGAACCGTTGAAACCAAGAGGGAAGGACAGTAATACATAGATTTAATTACGCACGCACGCATGCACAAATGCACGCACACACGCACGCACGCACGCACGCACGCGCGCGCACACACGCACACACGCACACACACACAACACACACACACACATACACACACACACATACACACACACAGAGTCGCATATAAACACGCACGCATGCACGCACGCTCACATGTATGCACACACACGCGCGTGCACGCGCGCGCACACACACACACACACACACGCACGCACCGCACGCACGCACGCACGCACGCACACGCACACACACACACACACACACACACACACAACATTTTATCGTCCACACACACACTTGACACAGGCATATTACGCCAATTTCCCGACCTCCAATATTTTACGACGCGTCCATTCAGCAATTACGCTTTTAGACACAGGAGGCATATTTCAACATAACTAATCGCTCACCCCCCCCCCCCTTCCCCTTCCGGCCACCCCTCGCCCACAACTCATTCCGACAGCTTCCTCCCTCCTTCGCGCCTCCCCTCTCCCCCACCCCCACCCCTCCCCACTTCTCCCCCAATCCCTTCCCCTCTTCCTCATACACACACATTTATGCGCACTCAGGGACATGACAGCAGATCATCTACATACACACACTGAGAAAGACTTCGAAACAAAAATGGCAAGGCCACCAGAGTGTCAGGCCATTCTGAGAACGCTTGTCTGAAAGGGGGTGTGTGTCCTCTGTCCTTCAGGGCATGACTTTAAAAGAAGCTTCAGCCGTTTTAAAGTTATGCTTAAGACCAGTAGAGTGACCTCTCTCTCTCTCTCTCTCTCTCTCTCTCTCTCTCTCTCTCTCTCTCTCTCTCTCCTATTATGCTATTAACATTTGCAACAGGAATCGTTCTTACACATTCTTGTCCTGTCTTCCTCAAGGGTGTAAAGGTCTTGTGATTGATCTAGTTCATACACTTTGATTTCAACTGACCTTTTCCCATGATTTTCGCTTGACGTGTTCCTGATGTAAGCTATTCCAAATGTATATCATCAAAACTTTAATGTCAAGAGTATTATGTTATATTCTATACTCGATATTTTTTATTGCACTTGGTGTATGTTTGGGAATCTCCCACCATAAGAATCTGTTTTCTTTCATTTTGAAAGAGCAAAATTTACAATGTCTTCCCATAGTTTTCAGAATGAACTGTTGCTGAAACAAAAAGACTTTATCTGTTGCTTTAGCGCGGTTTGGCTTTCTCGATTCGTCATTGATGGCAAACTTATCTGACCTGACTTAGCTATATTTGGCACGATGCATCTAGAAGTAGTCTATTTTATTTCTCTATCAAGTAGAGCACTGTATCTATCTATATCTGTACCTCTGCTTGCGGGAGCTGCCACTACAGATCCTGTTCAGATACAATTTAATGAACTTTTGTTACAATCTTTGCATAAAGTATCATTTAAATCATCTCGTTTATCAGTATTTAAGCAACGATTTTTACGTGATGAGAATTTTTCAAACAAAAGTCTCCATTCTACTCTGTTTTCTTTTTCAAATGTTGAGGAAAAAATGTTAATTACAGTTGCCACCCTTGGGTGACATCTTCTTCCAGGGGATGGCTGAAAAGCTCTTATCATAATTATTAATAATTATTGTCATGCCAAGTTTGCTCGGGCTCCTGCTTGTAAATTGATGAGGAAAATGTTAAAGTTCTCACACACGCCTGAAACAGTGTGTGACGACACTGCCTTCACTTTGTTCACGTAGGTGAGTCAAAATACTATTGCCAGATGTAGCAAACCCTAAAACTCCATACCCAATAATCCCAGCTCAGGATGCCTTTCTCCCTCCCCATCTCCCCATCATAACATTCCTTCCCACGACGGTCCCAAACTCACGAGTGGCATCCAGAATGTCGGAGAAGCCGACGACCACTTCGGCCTCCTTCATGATGTTGTCGTTGTCGCGGTCACAGATGTCGGCCAGCTGGTTCACCACCTGGGCCTCGGTCATCTGCAGATGGTTGCTGTGACAGATGCCGTGCAGGGCCCCGTGGACGTAGCTGTTGGGCATACATAGTATTTAGTTAGCTGTTGGGCACACCTGGGTGTGTTTAGTTAGCTGTTGGGCACACAGGGGTATGTAGTTAGCTGTTGGGCACACCTGGGTATTTAGTTAGCTGCTGGGCACACATGGGTATTTAGTTGGCTGTTGGGCACACCTGGGTGTTTAGTTAGCTGTTGGCACACCTGGGTGTTCAGTTAGCTGTTGGGCACCCATGGGTAGTTAGTTAGCTGTTGGGCACACATGGGTATTCAGTTAGCTATTGGGCACACATGGGTATTTAGTTAGCTGTTGGGCACACATGGGTATTTAGTTAGCTGCTGGGCACGCATGGGTGTGTAGTTCGCTGTTGGGCACACGTGGGTGTTTAGTTAGCTGTTGGGCACATATGGGTGTTTAGTTAGCTGTAGGGCACACATGGGTGTTTTAGTTAGCTGTTGGGCACACATGTGGTATTTGTTAGCTGTAAGGCACACATGGGTATTTAGTTAGCTGTTGGGCACACATGGGTGTTTAGCTTGCTATTGGGCACCCATGGGTAGTTAGTTAGCTGTTGGGCACATATGGGTGTTTAGTTTGCTATTGGGCACCCATGGGTAGTTAGCTGTTGGGCACACATGGGTGTTTAGTTTGCTATTGGGCACCCATGGGTAGTTAGTTAGCTGTTGGGCACACATGGGTGTTTAGTTTGCTATTGGGGCACCCATGGGTAGTGAGTTAGCTGTTGGGCACACATGGGTAGTTAGTAAGCTGTCGGCACGCATGGGTGTTCACTTAGCTGTTGGGCACACAGAGTTATTTACAAGCTGAGGGGCATTTAGGGGTGTTTACATAGCTGTAGAGCACTCGGAGGCATTTACACAGCTGTAGAGCACTCAGAGGTAATTACATAGCTGTAGAGCACACAGAGGTATTCATATACCTGTCGGGCATACAGAGGTATTTGCATAGCTGTTGGGCACACAAGGTATATATATATATATATATATATATATATATATATATATATATATATATATATATTAAAATAGTATGGTAAAAGGAAGTTTAAAAGGTTAGATTTTAAAACTTCCTTTACCATACTATTTTAACAGATGTTGCTCCCCAAGGGGTTGAGCACTTTAAAAATTTTATTAGGCGTTTTAGTAGTATTCTTGAGAGAGAGAGAGAGAGATATATATATATATATATATATATATATATATATATATTGAATTATAAACAAAGCTTGCTCTTATGTCTCAGATTATAGAAAAAAGGGGGGGGTGGTAAGCCTTCATATCTGCAGTGGCAGATGATTCTGCCTAACTGACAGTATGTGCTTGAGTGGGTGAATGGGGAATAAATAAATGCTTCTCAAAATGAACCTTCAGCAAGCTTATAGTCTCCAAAGAGGGAGACCATCTCCAATGGGGAGAAAGCTCACTAACATATAACTCCTGGTCAGATACCGTATTTCGAAACCTGATTGTTTCTCCTCAGTGACCGCGGAATTGCAGTCATTGCAACACCTAGCTGCTCTGTAAGTTGCTGGAACGGTGCTCGGTACTTATCCTTGAAATTTGTATAGCTGTAGGGCACATGTAGGTATTTATGTAGCTGTTGGGCACACAAGAGATATTATATAGCTGTCGGGCACACAGAGGTATTTATATAGCTGCTGGGCACACAAGAGTACAGTACGTCCCACTTCGAGAGGAAACGATTTTTCTTGTGCTTTTCAATTCACAAAATTTGCACATAAAAATGTTATAATGATTAAAAAAAAAAAAAAGTTCTGCTCGTAAAATGGAATAAAAATTTAAAAACAGAATTTCGTCTACGATCAATATACAATTTGCACACCTCGTGCGATTTTATTTAATGTGTCGGACACTCACACGCACACACACACACACACACACACACACACACACACACACACACACACACACACACACACACACACACACACACACACACACACTCACGTGCGCGCGCGCACACACTGAGAGAGAGACAGAGACAGAGAATACATTTCAATCTCTTTCTGTGTTTCAGGATAGTAAAAAAAAAAAAAAAAAAAAAAAAACAAATCTAAAGAGAGATTTTTGTTTTTTTTAAATCCCGTCTTTGATGGGACATAACTCCGCCTTTTCCAACCTTCTCCTTACCCCCATCCCCATTTATTTCCCCTCGCCCGATCTTCTTTCCCGGTCCCGTCGCTCGCTTCTCCCCAGCCTACGTCCACCTTCCAGCCCATACCCCCACTACCCTTCCCCATAAGTTCACTCACCCCACAGCCAAGAGTGACACCACAAAGAGAAGCATGGCCAACGGTGTGCGCTGAAATGGAGAATAAACAGTTGATGTCAAAGAGGAATATACAGATGAATATTGTGAAAGGGACAAGAAAACAACACAAGGGAATTAGCACATTGTTGATCATGAGACTTTGAAGAAATAATCTAAACGATTTACGCTGCAAAAAAAAAAAAAAAAAAAAAAAAAAAAAAAAAAAAAAAATGCTGTTCCTATATAAAGCAGATTTATAGAAAGATGCATAGTCTGTAATAAAATGTTCTTTCTGTGCATTGTGAACATGAAAAGTATTATCATGAATAAGCATTAATCATATCGGTGATGTGGTATTTTACACACACACACACGCACGCACGCACGCACGCACGCGCACACACACACACACACACACACACACACACACACACACACACACACACACGCACAGAGAGAAAGAGAGAGAGAGAGAGGATGACGACAACGACGAGGACGACGACGAAGACTTTTTAGACTTTCTGAAAAAAAAAAAAAAAATTCATCTTTTTTAATCTACATGTGAAACGTTGATTTCTGTTTCATATATCAAATATTTAGAAAGTACAATATTTTGAAAATGTCTCCAATCGTAAATATGTGCCGGGATCTATGCAAAAAACAAACTAGCCTTAGAAAAATCGAAGTGGGTTGATGATGAGGGGCGCTGGGGGGAAAGGGGGAGGGGGAGGGGGGAGGGACACTGTCCATGTTTTCGACCAGTTGGTAAGCTCAGCTTACAGTTTAGCCCAGTACACACACACACGCACGCACGCACGCACGCATGCACACACACACACACACACACACACACACACACACACACACACACACACACACACACACACACACCAAGAAGTTGGTCCATCAACATTTCCAATGTGTTTTTTAATCAACGGGAAAGACCCTGGCCCTAATTTGATCCGAACTTCACCTTAACTCTATCAAACAGATTTTTGATTGTTGTCGTTTTCTCCGCTTGAGCGTTGTCCATTTTGTGAAAAAAAATTACTTCGACTTAAGAAACTTTGATTTTGTAAAACGGAAATCGACCATTAAGAAAGAGTGGACTTAATGAATAAGATTTTCAGACGATGAAAATAATTATGCCTCGATCTATGAGCACCAGGAAGAAGAAGAAGAAGAAGAAGAAGAAGAAGAAGAAGGAGAAGAAATGACAGCAGAAGGGCAGTTGGGAGTCATGACCTGGATGCGGCCCGGTCCCCTTAGAGTGTAAGGAGTTCAGGACCGAAAACACTTGTCTGAAGGGGGTGTCTTCTCTGAAGACCTTCTGCCGTCAGGCTGTCCCTTCAGCTCCTTACCACGAGGCCGTGGCATGAAGGTATAGCATGCCAGCTATAGCAGCAAATAAACAACAGCATGAAAAGACAAACGTGGAAAATATTTGAAAAACTTACCAAGTCTCCAGATAAAGAACTGACTTCTCTGGGGTTTGCTACTCTTAGACAAAAACACTGCTTTTTATCAATTATGGTCAGCCTTATCAGTTTATGGTTTATGCTGTTTTTCATCAGTCATGGTCAGTCTTTATCTTCGGCCTGCCAGAGTAATTTTGTATGTATGGTCCGTCATTATTGTCAAAACAGCGACTTCGGGATATCGACGTGACGAGAAGAAGAAGCGTTTATGGTGTGAATAGAGGGGGGACTTTCATGACCGACTGGAATCCAGAAAACTGCGCGCATCAGTATGCAGTTTGAGTGCACATAATCTATGGTACCCTCTTTGGGTCAGAATCGAATTTTCTCAACGTGAATGCGCTCCAGATTTGAATGATTTACTATTCAAATGAATCAAACAGGTAGCAAAACCTGAGCCGGCCTGTCTGGAGCAGGGCTCTGCGCACTCAAGAGGCCAATCAGAACTCGTTCAGCAAATGCTGTGTGCGTCCTACAACACTGAATATATAGCCAGAGAGAGAGAGAGAGAGAGAGAGAGAGAGAGATTGTCAATGCGAAATACCCAGTGTAGGGACCCATATGACACTACCTGGGTCTTCAGTTGTTGGATGACTTTCCTAAGACCCGGAAGCCAATCCTTTCTTCCCGTCCTCTACTCCTCCTCTCCCTTTCTTTATATGTGTGTATGGAGGGGGGAGTGGCAGAGCCATTGGCAGTCATCAGGTAACTTTCATAGAACTCAGGCGTGTCTCTCTCTCTCTCTCTCTCTCTCTCTCTGTGGAAGTTCAAGAACTTGTGTTACAGCAAGAGTGTTGATGGACCGATAAGAGATTTGTTACGAGCAGTTAGCTATATATAGTGATTCATACTAAAATTCTTTACAATTAACATTAGCCCAAAGCAAGTATTAAAACATTAAGGAGTACAGGATATTTGGTATAACCAAAATGTTAAGCGCTCATATCTGCTTGAACACTTGTTACAAAAAAGCCCACTGGACTAATCATCAAGGAATTACAAAAGAAACAAGACCTGGTAAGTTCTGGAAAATACACGTGCCATCAGGTCGCAGGCAGTCAGGATTTTTTCCTTTTTGAAATGCGCAGTAGAAAAGAAGATGCTGGGTTGTGAAACTTTCAACTGCTCCGCAGATGCAATTTAAATTTTTGCGAAATTTTGTACGGAAAGCGTTTAGCTTAAGCCTGTACAACATGGATTCAAGTTTTCGGTTATTTTTTTTCAAGAATGTTTACGTTGGCCGATTGATAGATAATCTTTCCAATTTTAGCCGCATTGCTAGAAGAAAAGTAGCTGACTGGGATTTGTCACAGCAGAGCAATTTGGAGTGAGGTAGATGTATTTTTAGTAAGAACCAAGTTTTTTGTAGGCTTCATAAACCTTTTCAATACACGTTTTTTTAAGAGACCATATCCTTCGTATAAACACAGAGGAATGTTGATTTCTATGGATTCATCGGACTTTCGTGCTCCTTTTCTGGCAGCCCGGTCAGCCCATTCATTACCAGAAATCCCACAGTGAGACGGAATCCAGCAAAAATCAACTGTTGTACCTCTTGATATAAGAATACTGACAAGATTTTTTATTTCTAAAATCACCTCACCTCGATTTTTTACAGCAATAGATTCAAGGCCTTGTAGGACAGACTTTAGAATCCACACAGAAAAGTGTTTTTTGTAGATAGTAAGTGGAGTATCAACAAGAAAGTTAAGCGCCATTAGAATTGCCACCAGCTCAGCCGTGAAGATAGAATACCCCTTTCCGAGATGAAAGATTTTTCAACTTTAAGGGTAGGAATAACAAACCACTTCCAGCTTTTTCATTTAAAAGTGATCCGTCGGTGAAAACTTTAAGGTGATGTGAATAATTACTATCGATATGAGATTTGGCAAGAGAGGACAATATATTATTGTTAACATTCTTTTGTAGATCATCAGCATATTTTTATAATCAAAACATGCGGTGTGCAATTCCAATTTGGAACCGGGGATACAGGAAAACGATCAGCAATATTCTTGGGATCAATCTAAGCGTCTTTCAATAATTTAGAGGAATATGTCATTTCGTAAAGCTAATTCATCTTTGCTTGAGTTCTGAACAGATGAGCTACGTAGTGTGTGTGTGTGTGTGTGTGTGTGTGTGCGTGTGTGTGTGTGTGTGTGTGTGTGTGTGTGTGTGTGTGTGTGTGTGTGTGTGTGTGTGTGTGTGTGTGTGTGTGTGTGTGTGTGTGTGTGTGTGTGTGTTTCTTTTAAGTGTCCACTGCTTCAAGATGAAAGCAGAACTATATCCCTTCAGAGAATTTTAACAGACTATCGCATTTCAGCTCGGAACTAGCCTATGTCAGCAAAGAATGAAAAATTCGTCGGCAGCCATGGATTGTTGTTGTGTTGTTGTTGTTGTTGTTGCTGCTGCTGTTTTATTGGAAAGCATGAAAAGCTGACTCCACTGTCCCATACTGCAGTACAATTTATCAATGAAGATTTTTTGTTGTTGTTGTTGTTGTTGCCTTTTTTGTCTCGTTGTTGTAGTCTGTAGACGCTGGAGTAAGCATACCTCAAGACGAACAGTTAGAAGACTCGAGAAGCATGCCAGTCAAACCAGCAATTGAAGGGATTCGTCAGACGTTCTTTATCCACGAGTTTTACCATGCCACTTTAAATATTTTTGTGTACTGATGCGTCGTGTCTCACTCTTTCTCACCATGCATGGGGATGGAAGACAAGACAGCAGGAGACAGGGAGGCGAGAGACGTGTGAACCTGGGCGAAGCCTGGGTCAGTTGCTAGAGAGAGAGAGAGAGAGAGAGAGAGAGAGAGAATGTGTGTGTGCGCGCGCGCGCATGCGCGTGCGCGCACTTGCTTGTGTGTATGTGTATTTGTGTGTGTGTGTGTGCGTAAGTGCATGTGTGTGTAAGAGAGAGAGAGAGAGAGAGAGAGAGAGAGAGAGAGAGAGAGAATGTGTGCATGTGTGTGCGTGCGTAAGTGCACGTCTGTTAAGAGAGAGATAGAGAGAGGAGAGGAGAGAAAGAGGAGAGGAGAGGAGAGGAGAGAGAGAGAGGGGAGAGAGAGAGAGAGAGAGAGAGAGAGAGAGAGAGATTATACACACATACAAAAATTCGTACTATAAACAAATGGTGGTGCATTTTTTATTTTCTGCTTAGATATTCAGACAAGAGGACCCGGGGTCCAATGGCTGGTGCGTTTGCCTCCTGGGCTGACAGTCGTAAGTCCGAGTCACTCGTGGTGTCGGATCTTTTTTTTTCGGCTTGAAAATCCTCTCTGTTCATGCAGCAGTGAGTAGGTAGCCTACCCGACTGATTTCATGGAAGATTCAGCAAAGACGACATAAGCAGAGGAATGGGGCGCCGCGTTCCATCATGCCGAGCTCTAAACACAGTGAACCTCTGACAACACACTGACCTCACAGCCAACAGGCTATGGACAACTTTAACCTTTATTCTTTTTAACGGCTGTTTGTTTGCCTTTACACACACGCACGCACAACTCTTGCGCAATGCCATTTTCAAATCATATCTCACATCGTGTCTACCTCGGTTTAGCATCTCCAGCTGTCTTTTGAAAATGTCGATACCTTTCACACTGTCGGTGGACCATACTTTACATCTGACCTTGACGAACTCTGGTACCTCTTTGGAATGGCGAGGGCGGTAATCTGGAAAAGTCGTGACGGCCTTGCTGGACACGGCAGACAACAGAAGCGCCAATCAGCAGCCGAATTGCCAACAGAAAAACGGGTTAGTGGTCCATGGAACTTCCCCCTTCTTCCAACCCTCCTCCCCCACTCCCCCCAACCCGGGCTAACAAGAAGCCATCTGCACGCACATACAAACAGAGGGTGAAGTGGGGACGATGGGAGTGAGGGCGAGAGAAGATGGTGGGGGTGGCGGCGACCTAGTTGACTGCAAGCAACAACAGAAGACGGACAAAGTGAGGACCTAACTCTTCTTCTCATCTTTTTCATGTTATTGTCCTTCTTCTTCTCCTTGATTTCTTCTTCCTCCCATTCTCCTCATTTCTTCTTCCTCTACTTTTTTTTTTCTTCATCATCTCTTCTTCCTTTCTCCTAAAATAAGGCTGGTGAGGGGTACAGACAGCTGTCTTGCAAGGTCAAGCAGAAGAACTATTGAAGACATGATGTCCTAATAAGCTATGGCGATTTTTGTTTTGTCTCTTCTCTTTGTTTTCCCTCCAGAGCGTGCTTTTGAGCACTTTGAAAAATTTTTCTTCTTTCAATTTTTTTTGTCAGAATGTAGCTACAAGGTACATGGACGGATGTAAAGAGAAAAAAACCTGACTGTACCCCTTAAATCCATATCCCTATCCCCCCTCCCCCCCCCCCCCCCCCCCCCCCCCCCCCCCCCCCCCCAACACACACACTCGGTTTTTCTCTCTTCTCCTTTCCTGTAGACAGGCCATATTTGCTTGATCAGTTGATCACTGATAGGGCGATGATGGTTGAGGGTCAATTATTCCCAGGGGAAATCAGGCATCTTTGAACGCTATCCAAGTAGCTCCATAGCAGTGCAGTGTTTTCTCCGACGGGGTTGCATCGTGGCAACTTGATGATGAATGGCCCCTGTGAACTGCAATGAGATAAATCTGGAAGTGGCTCTGTGTGTGTGTGTGTGTGTATATGTGTGTGTGTGTGTGTGTGTGTATGTGTGTGTGTGTGTGTGTGTGTGCATGGTGTGTGTGTGTGGGGGGGGGGATGTGTGTATGTGGTGTGTGGTCTGTGTGTGTGTGTGGGTGGGAAGGATATGTGTGTGTGTTTAGGGAGGGGGG
The DNA here is from genome assembly GCA_016801955.1 of Conus betulinus. Classification (NCBI taxonomy): domain Eukaryota; kingdom Metazoa; phylum Mollusca; class Gastropoda; order Neogastropoda; family Conidae; genus Conus; species Conus betulinus. The sequence continues at coordinate 476,151 of JADBJO010000852.1, forward strand.
GAATTGCATGTTTGTATGTGTATGGTGTGTGTGTATGTGTATGTGGGTATGGGGGTGTGTGTGTGTGTGTGTGTGTGTGTGTGTGTGTGTGTGGGGGGGGGGGGGGGGAAGGATATGTGTGTGTATATGTGTGGGTGTTTAGGGAGGGGGGGGTATGTGCATGTGTGTATGTGTATGTCTGTGTGTGTGTGTGTATGTGTGCGAGTGTGTATTTTGTGTGTATATATGTATGTATGTGTGTGTGTGGGGGGGGGGGGAGTGTGTGTGTGTGTGTGTGTGTGTGTGTGTGTGTGTGTGTGTGTGTGTGTGTGTGTGTGTGTGTGTGTGTGTGTGTGCGCGCGCATGTGTGCGTGCGTGTATGTGAGTGCACATGTATTTGCATTGAAATGTTTATTTTTAATGTTAAAAAAAAAAAAAACTGATTATGAACAACTAAGCAGAATGGCTATGTGTGATTGTATTGAAAATTTTTTTTTTTTAATCTTTAATGCTTAAGAAAAATGATTATGAATAACTGAGCAGCATGGTGTTGGCACTTAACACATCCTAGTCAGTTTCCTGTCTGAAAGAATTACTATTTATATACACAATTTTAAACTGTTGTGCTTTTCTCATGCTTACTGTCCAAACAAAATCTACCTCATTGGTAATACAAACTCATGATTGTTGGCTCAACACTCATACCCTCTCACCACTTGACAAGGCGTCCCTGCATATCATATCACACATCATTGTGAGCAATGACAACAAACAGTAATCATGAACTGGTATGTTCTTTTTATTGACAGTAGAAACAGTTAGTCCCATTCTCCCAATCTAAAACAAAACATCCATCAGCTAAGCCAAACTCTTCATCACTTTGGCAAAAAAAAACACCATCTTATCTGCCATTCTCTAAACCACAAAATGTCAGCAGTAATAAAAACAACATGCTGAAATGATAATTAGGCAATCAACAGAATCACCTGATTTTAGAAGAAGATATAGACAAATCACATTTTTAGAAAATCCAATCTGAAAGGAAAAAACAAAACTCTGTGATAAATTCACAACAATTCCACAGCTAATCTGGTGCAGCCTTTTTCGAACATAAGTTCTCCGACAATGTGTAAATCCCCCTCCCCCTTCTCCCCTTCCAACACTCCCTCTCATCCTAACCCCATTCCCACTTGTTCTGATTCTTTGTCT
>JADBJO010000852.1:482338-545498 GCA_016801955.1 Conus betulinus
AGTGTGCTCATACCTCAATAGGTGGTCTTTTGTTTATACCATATTCCAGAGACTCCCCCCCCCCCCTTTACTTGAGAAATAATGTCCAGAAAAACAGCTTGTCTAATTCTAGGCCAGCATCCCAAAATTCAAACTGTATTCTTCTGTTTCTGGAGACAGAAAAAATAAACAGCTACAATGCCCAAACAGAAGATGTGTTTTTGTTGTACACTTCAGTGTCTTAGAAAGCTTAAATTTTGTTTGTTTCTTTGATTGTTGTTGTTTGGTGTGTGTGTGTGTGTGTTTTGTTTTGTTTGGTTTGTTTTTGGTTTACATCTAATACAGCTGACCACAAACTCAAAGATATTCATCTGTATATCACATGCAACTGGTGAAAAAAACTCCACAAGTTTTCCTTTCAAATAACATACAGATTTCAGAACCGAAAAATCCACTCCTTTGTACACCCCACAGTTTGAATGCAAAAAAAATGCTAAAAACACAAATGCATCTTTTACCTAACTGATACAGTACAGAAAAATCAAGACCGTTTTCTTTACCTCACTGATAGAGTCATCAGATATAATCCTGTTTCTTTGATTTCATGTGAGAAATCATTAGTTGTGTGCAAACAGGCAACAGCATCAAGAGTAAAAAGAGAAAAAATGATGAAAAATCATTCTGAAGTAAATGTTTTACAAATGTACAATTACAGATTCCATAAGAAAACACACACACACTTATACACACGCACAAAAACAAGCGTGTACACACACACACACACATTCAAACACACACACATACATTCACAACCACACACACACACACACACACACACACACACACACACACACACACACACACACACACACACACACACACACACACTCACAGGGTACTGCAGTCCGCTGATGAACAACAGAGTCAGGAAGCCAGTCTGGCCCTCCAGTCTGTAAAAACATCAGAGGCACAGGGCTCACTACATCACTCAGAACACATCTCCCATGACCAACGCTTCCATCAAGAAACATTCTGATTCCATGTCCACCCCCACCACCACCACCCATTCACCAACACCACCATTCCACCTCCACCCCCCCTCCATTCCCATCCTCCACCCACCTTACCCAACCCCACCCATTCAATGGCTGAACCACCAGTTCGTGCAATATCATTTTAGTCTGCTTGGCTTTCAAACCACTTTTAATGGATAATCTGTTGCAGAATCTGACAGAAAGCGAATACCAACAAAGACACATCAGAGCTGAGCAGTGCAAAAGACTGGGAAAAAAAAAAAAATTCATATCAACCAAGATTCCCATTTGTTTCTCCGTTTCAGGTAACCAACTGTACTTTGAAGAATTTATTGACCTTTCGCTGCCAGTGTTCTAGAATATTTCCCTGAACCAGTTTTAGACACATTCTGTAAACACGTACAAGAATTCTCTTTGTTGTTGTTGCTGTTGTTGTACTCAATTCTCTTGCTACAATAAGTGAAAGGAAGGAAGATGGTTGTACTCTGAATTCATAATGAGCTTTTTCATCTTCAAATATCTGTCCCTCCTCAATCTATTGGTCGTACAGCAACTTTGCTAGAAATGGGGCTGTGCTACACCCATTTTTTGCCAAAGAGGCAGAGAGAGGGTTAAAGAACACACACACACACACACACACACACACACACACACACACACACACTGAAGCCGCACTGTGGCTAATGCTCCCCCCATGGAGGGAGGGTGGGGGAACAGATCAAATTTCGTTTGAAGCTATGCCATACCACACAATAAATATTCTTCTTCGTCTCTACAGCGGTCATCATCTCTAACTACTTTTTTGAACCAGGTCAAAGTATTGAGTGAAAAGAGAGAAACAATCATTGGAATATAGGCAATTCAAAAAATTCAACACACACACACACACACACACACACACACACACAATCACACACACACACACACACACACACACACACACACATGCACGTGCACATATCACGTGCATCAGCATAATAACAAGTTAATGCAGAATCAGAAGGCATAAGTTTTCAGTCAGAATGATGAACAACTTACGTGTTCTGGTGAGCTCTTTGAATGCAGTTGAATTCTTTGCTGCTACTGTACATTTCTGGATACTGCATGCACACACACACAGACACACATACACACACACACGCACACACACACTGATTAGCACATATACAAAAATTTCATCTATCCTAAGTACACCCTAGCTTCCATCAACTCTCGTTTAACCTAAATTTACAGCTGACTGGTTAACCAAGAACAGAAAAGTTAAAAAAAAAAAAAAAAAAAAAAAAAGACAAAAACCCTCACACACCAGCTCCTATGGCGCAGGGTTAGCATCACATGCCGGGGATTAGGAAACTAAAGGTTTGAGTCCCATCACAGGTATTAATTCGTTAATTTCTTGGCTCAGCCAGCTCCTATCCAGACTACAGAGTAAATTGGGGCTCATCTGGGACACTCGAGTTCCTCTGCTTCACAAACGTGTCTTCGAGAGCACCACTGAAATTTCAGGACACTGCAGGTATCTGTATCTCTTGGGCCTTGTTGACACCAGATATACATACAATGAAGGGAATGTAGACCACAGGCCTGTTACGCAGTCTCAGACCAGGGAACCACCTTCAGTAACTTTACTGATCACCTTTTTATAAACTTTAAAAAAAAAACCTTCAGCTTTTGTGATCCTTCATGTCCTGCTCTCCTGGGGATCTCATCTTTGGTACCCTCGTCCTGTTCTTACTGATGGTGAGTGTGCTTGTTAAAATGTGGCCAGTATAAGCACATTCATGAGGATTGCTGTTGAATGGACATGGTGGCACACACCAAAGAGGAGCTCATGCTGGCTCGGCAACAAAGCCATTATTGTCCCTCATTGCAGGGCTTGGCAGACCGCATGTGTTGGATCAGCAGAGGCAAAATGACTGGGCAGCAGGGCAGGGTTTCCTCTGTTGGGTTACCTCGTGGTGATGCAATATTGATCGCTCTTTGTTGAAAACACTGCTGTGAGCTGGAACATGTGGTGTGAGAATAATGCAACTGAGGAGATACTTATGACAAAAACTAAAAAAACATTGAAAGGAAAAAAAACCGTCAATCTTTACACACACACACACATACACACACACACACACACACACACACATACGCGTGCACACACACACACATGCATAGCATACACATGTATGTGTGCGCACACACACACTCACCTGTGACAGACACACATACGCGCACACACTCCCTCTCTCTCTCTCACACACACACACACACACACACACACGCGCACACACACACACACCTAACACACACACACTCCCTCACACACACACACACACACACACACACACACACACACACACACACACACACACACACACACATCCACACATCTCCCTTCCAAACACAACCACGCTCATTATCTCTAACCCAAACTCACAGGCACATCAAATCGTTTCCGCGCACGTCCCACGTTTATGGCTAACCACATATTCAGAACCGTGTTCCCCACGCAGCCCACCAGAATGACATAGCCATAACCCTCCGGCAAGTCCGAGACAATCTTGGACAATTCCCCCATGTCTGGCGCTGATTGTCGATTGGCTGGAAATGATTCCACTCCAGATCTGAAAGGTTTGAGAAGAATTTGTGCACGTCTTCTACTGATGGATGATGATGATCATGATCCTTCATCACCACAGCAGATGTCATTACTGATGCAATGATGATGATGATAATACACACACACACACACACTATACATGCAGTGATGTGCACAGATACACAAATCACCTATATGTGCAAATGCGCGCGCGTGCACACACACACACACACACACACACACACACACACAAGTTCAAGTGCACTCTCTCTCTCTCTCTCTCTCTCTCTCTCTCACACAAGCACACATAACTTCTCACACTGAAAGTCAATCCAAAATGAAAACATGCCCAACACCATGTCCCATTCTCAAGAATTTCCTTTTCCCTCCCTTCCCCACTGCCTCTCTTCCCATTCCACTCCCTTCCACAGATGAAAGTTGCCTCAAGATTAGGCTCAGTCTTCATAACTGGTGAAGAATATATCATTGTTTGCAAATGAAATTAATTGTTACAAAAAAAACAAACAAAAAAAAAAAAACACCCAACATCATGAGGTCTGAATCTGGTACAGGGCCACAATAGCTCAGCTGGTAGAGCACATGACTCGTGATCCTGGGGTTATGGGTTTGATTCTCCGCCAAGCCGTTTTCAACACAGGAGGATTTTTCTGTCAGAGCTAACTTACATTGATTCTGATTCCATTTCCTCTCAAAAGTTCTTAGAATAAGACTAAAGACCATGGTTCTATGTGTGAAGGCATGCATAAGACCGAGAGCACAAGTTTAATTCCCATCACCAACATTCAGAAGAGAAGGCTGCTTATGGCCCCTGGTATGGATGACCAGTAGTTACATGGCATGCATTCTCAAAAAAAAAAAAAAAAAAAAAAAAAAAAAATCCATAATACTCAGCGCTAATGAGCTACGAGTCTAAGTGACTTCTGAACAAACTTGGAAACTTCAAAAACCCAGCTACTCTACAAATGAAAAAAAAAAAGATGACAGCCCCTCATAGATCAACCAGCGAAATACATGTGGAAGAAAAACCCAGAAAAAAAAAAAAAAAAAAACCTTGTGAAAATTGGAAAAAAATGGAGTTTACACGACCGATCACAGAACATACAAACTGGTGCTCCAGCTTTGCATTCTCCACAAAAAACAAGCATCCCTCCATGTTTGCACTGACTCAAAGAAACTGCACAAATCCCTAAAGCAAAGGCATGCCCATGCAAAATTCCAACTGTGGAAGAACTGTATGCAGAATTTGCAGGATCTCAGGAATTCAGCAAACTCGACACAAAAGCTGGTTACTGTCCTGTCCACTGGATCCAAAAAGTCCACCCCTCACAACATTCAAACACTGGAAGACATTGCTGGATCAGATTACCTTTAGGACTAAACCTATCCCAGGGCATTTTCCAGGTCAGAGTGGATGATACTCTTGAGGGGCTATCTGGAATTACTAGCATCCACGACATCTGGGTGCATGGAATAAAAAATGAACAAATGCATGACCACAACTGCAGAGGATGGTGGCCAACAGCACACACAGGATACTGCTACTGTAGTGCTAATCCACAAACACCACTAGTTCCAGAGCAACCCATTCAACACAATGAACACTTGCACAAAACACACTCTGGGAGGACCATCAGAAAACCAGCATGATACCAAGATGTGCCAGTTTTTTGGTGTCAATGTTAAGTTTAATAGTCATATCATTAGTTATTTTTCAAGAGAAACTGGCCTTCTTCAGACTTTTGCAGCACAAGGGACATTTTTTTCTGCTTATCAAAGGGAGATGTGGTTGTGAACCTTAGACCAATAGTCGATTTTTGAGACGCTTTGCTGTATGATGTATCATGTTACCAGGTCGACCTCCCAAAACCAAATGCCAATCTACGAACTAGGGGTTTCCAGAATTGGGAAGCTTATTGCTAAAGTACAGATCATCATATCATTAGATGCGTGCATACACGTGTGAGTGTATGTGTGTACCATGTGAGCACTAGGCATGTGTGCAACTCAACTTTGTGTGTGTGTGTGTGTGTGTGTGTGTGTGTGTGTGCGCGCGCGCATTCATGTGTATATCATGTATGTTATGTGCGCGCAGTGTGCGTGCGTGCGTGTGTGTGTGCGTATGTCACTGTGTGTGTGTGTGTGTGTGTGTGTGTGTGTGTGCGCGCGCGCGCGCGCGCGTATGTGAACGCAAACTAAAGATTCCTAGAAATCACACCACATAAATCTGAAACTAATTATCTAATCGGAACATTAAATAACACGTAGTCGCACACACACTCGCATGAGCATTTCCCTTCAAACAATCCTGATGCAAATATTTACGATCATGCAAATGAAAATCCTATTTGTTTTCTAAAATCCTTTATCAAACACGAACACCTGCGTCGCTCACCTTTCGCACGAGAACAGAGGTCAGATGCGATGGACTTTGTATCCAAGGGAAAGCGCTCAATTCCGCTTCCTTCTAGTGAACTCCCTTGCGCGAAATCGAAAGCGAAACAACGATGTTTTTCAGTTTGGTGTGAAGGAGAGCGGATAAAGCCGAGCGTGGCGCTCAACATTTATGGATTAGAGAAGCAACCAGTACATTTGCTGCTATATAATCAGTGATACGTCACATGAAATTTTCGTTTTCAAAAGCATGATGTTAAATGTTTGAGCCACGGCTGTGTTTTTAGGAAAAGTCCAGCTACTAAATAAAATAAAAAAAATTAAAAAAAAAAAAAAAAAAAGGGGGGGGGGGGGGGAAGCCACGAGCCCACAACGTCATGGACAGAAATCAAGTTTCAGTTTCTTCTGTCAAAGATGTGCCGGTGTATGCGGACTGATCGATATACATGACATGGGGTTGGACGGACTGGAGGGGGGCATGGGGGAGGGTGGGGGGAGGGTCGAGTCTGGAGCGCCCACCGACACAAACTCCATCCCAACCTCCATCTCCTGAACCAGTTCTGCTATTTACACTCTAACACAGATATTTCTTTTTAAAAAAATGATAATGATTGAGTTTGTCAAGCATCATTAAGTCCCAAGGTTTACAGTATTATATACAATTGCAACATGTTGTAAAAATGATCAATTTTTCCTTTTTTTTTTTTTTTTTTTTACACATCTTGAGAGAATAATTTTCCAGATATTTAAGTTGAAATGAAACATCCATTTTGTTCCTGTAAAAAAATGAAAATCTGTTTGAGATTTTTGAAAGCATGGAAAGTCCAAAAGCATATTTCATGAAATGGCTATCTTACAATGAAACTATTTAGCAAAAAAAAACATGTGAATATGTTTGGCTCCGTGCAAAACGGATTGAAAGAGATTAAAGTGCAGCTGAAACATCCCTTGCGCTCATGCACGTCAGCCAAACTCGCCATGAATGAAAGGGTGCCCTGGCTGTAAACTCAGAAGGGATCCAAAAAAAATTATCGCATCGCACACAAACCCATCATTTTCTTCGTACTTGCCATCACCATGTCCAACACATTATGAGGTATACATATGACTTTATTTTCCTTGCATATTATAAAAACAAGTCTTTGGCATCAACAGTGTACAATGCAGATTCCTGATTAGACTTGTCACGGTAAATACTGGTTGAACAGATTTATGTATATGATATGATCACGAATCACCCAACATGCATGGCCAATGATGATATGGTTCACAAAATCATCAAACAGACAATCTCACTGTATTATACAGACCTGTGTCATTTGGATAATCAATGGCATGGCATGGCATTTCTCTCCTTTTGTTTTACTGTCCGTGCATTTTCAATAGATAAAAAAAAGACCCAATGAACATCGAGTCATACAAACTGTTGCAATGTCAAAAGTATGCACAATTGTACAGATTGTCTCATTTCCCTCCTTTCAACAAGACAAATTTTTTTCAATAACTATTTTCGTTTATATCCGTTTCTGAATCATCATTAAAAAAAAAAGAAAAGATTACATATCCATCACTTACAACGAACAAGAAAAATTGTTAAGAAACACAACCAGTTGTAAGTTTTGTCTTCCAAAGCTCTATAACAGTTGAGGAAGATTGTGTATCACGTTAGATGCTAATAGCTGTGTACCTGTCTGCCTTTCTCTGGTGCTCTGTTATGCATAGCATGATTACATTGGGCAGACTAGGGGACGGAGAGTGCACTTCTTTGGAGTTCCCGACCTGGTGTATTTCAATACTATTCTGCAAATGCTTCAGGACATTAGAAATCCTATTGTTGAAATTATTGGAGTTTTCATACAGCATTGTATGAAATGCCAACCTTTTTAGAAATGGGACTGGCCAAACTCTAAATATGCCTGTCTGTTCTGATCACAACTCCCTGATGTTAAAAAACTGACCTGCATTTATAAACTGATCGACTGCTGCTGTTCCACAACAACTTCAACAAGATTATTTTGTGAAATTTTATGTATAAGACACATCACACTGAATTTTTATTTAAAAAAAAAAAAAAAGAAAGAGAGAATTACAGAATATGATGTGCTTGTGGTTTGCAGGTAGTCAAAACGCTGATGAAAGCAATGTGATTGAAAACTGATCTAAAATGAAACGAACAAAGTACTTATGCCAACATGTTACGGGAAAGGATCATTTTTGTTGCATATTATTCAAAATGTTGCGATTTTGCTAAATATCCACCTATGTTGCAAGAGGAAGCAATTCTTTTTTTTTTTTCCCCCTTTTAAATGTAAAAAAAAAAAACCAAAAAAAAAACGTGCACACAGAGAAAGAGAGCTAATCAACAAAACACACAACACACACACACACACACACACACACACACACACACACACACACACACACCAGACTTGACTTAATAATACACTTAACCACACTAAATGAATACATGACAAACTGAACCAAAAAGAAAGAAGAACAAGAACAAGGAAGAAAGAAAAAGAAAGAAAGAAAAAAGAAACAGTAAGTAGTGCATGATAAAAAAAATCTTTTTTTTTAAGATACAGATAACAGAAATAAAATTATGACACTCCCCCCCCCCAAAAAAAAAAAAAAAAAAAAAACAAAAAAAAAAACACACACACACACATGACAATTTTCACACACACACACACACACACACACACACACACACACACACACACACACACACACACACACACACACACACACACAGAGTGTATATTATGCCTTTGTACAAATGGATGGATACACATCAGGCAAATGTATATGGAATATTTCCGACTGGAGATAAATGCTTTGCTGGTTAACAACATTGATACATAAAAGCAGAGGCACACAAATGATATGTTTGACTGGTATAGTTAAAATGTACAGATCAACATCAGCTAGTTCTTTGACACATAAAATACATACATCCACTTCTAACGTCCAAGGGCAGTTCATAAGCAATCTGCTCACAGATATAACTTTTCCACAGACACATATGCATTTCAAAAGCAGTCTACACACAGATACAACTTTTTCACAGGCCGCATAAACATTTTGAAATTTCTATGACACTAAAAAGCATGGAATGCTTGAAAAATAAAAAGAACACACATTAAGTGCAGAATGCTAAAAGATATGGAATATCTATAAATAACATATGTCACTCCTGATGGCCTTCTTCACTTGTCCCCACACATAATTAGTTTCTTGTCATTACAACTTTTGTATGGCTGCTGCTGACAGTCCAACGTTTCTCTTCATTTGCTGCTTTCACACCCGCTTATCCACACTTTCACGTGGCGGTTTTGAGAAGACAGTCTGCAGTTTCAGGATGTGGGTCCCACTCTTATGTACAGGCACTCAACGCTGCCAACCTCTTCCTCATTTCAGGGTACGACATCGGAAATTTATCAGGATAAATGCACCTCTATACAATTCTTAGCTGCATGAAACATGGCGACGGTCATCATCAAGCCTGCTCAGCAAATTCTGAAATCTAGCAGCCCACCTGGCATGCCTTGCGCTTAGCTTTCAAGTGCTAGACGCATGGGTAGCGCTGGAATAAACCAGTGAAAACTTCCGCTCGTGTCATTTTCTAGGAGTTGGTGGACCTTTTGGTGGGAACGGGTGTTCTAGGGGACAGTGCCGTCAGCCAGCCATAGCACAGAACAAGGAGAAGTCAGAAAAATCAAGAGCCAACATCAGCATTTCACGTCTCCTCATTGGTTACTGGTTATAATGATGCAGGTGACTGATGGTAGTCAGGCATGTTTCATAATCTACAGTGATTTAATGATATCCCAAATCATGCATGTTGCCAGTAATATTTGCTTCACCTTGGTGGAGTTTGCTGGAGTTTCCCTACCGGAAAATTAAGAAATTGTTCATCTTCACAAAAATTAAATGAGGCAAACATTGCACAACAAACATGTAAAGGGTGACACCTGCATCTGCCTACTGCCGTAAATGGAGTATTTCAGAAAGGAAGCACCACATGCTGCTCACATCATAAATCAACAGTGCTGGTCCCATTTCCAAACATACACTGTAACCAACAGAGTGTTTCAAAAAGGTAAGCTTGCACCATACACAACTTACATCACAATTCAAGCTCTATCACACTTTTTTTGTTCTTAGTCCATCTGAAGTGTCTGCCATTTCTGTTTTTCTCCTTGATTTCTTTTGTTTTCCCTGGCAATACTGCAAACGAAATGTTTTTCAACATGACTCATTTAATACAAAGAAACCTTTCTCCCCACCAGTCTCGAAGTAACAGAATGATATATCCCACTGTCATGGATGAACTTCTCGAGTGAAAAGACAGAAAACCAGGACATGATCCTGGACCCACCTGGTCCTTGACCCGTGTGTGTGTGTGTGTGTGTGTGTGTGTGTGTGATTTCACTTTCCTGTACACCACCTTTAATACCAAGAGCTGGTGTCCAATGTTTTGGGGTGGCTGCGCCACTTAGTCTGTGTTGTGCCTGTGACAGACTCAGCTGAACTAATCCTTCCCCACCCCCCTCCATATTCCCTTCCCCTCCTCCCAAACGACATCAACGTTAGACTTGGTTTCAACTATTTACATAGTCTCTGCATTCAAAACTAAAAAAAAATTTTAAAAAAAATCCAAGACGAAAGCTGTACGAATCACTGAAGCTGATGTTGTCAGTACTTTTGAAGTGCTGCATGACTTTGCACACAAATAGTTCTGTCAGATGAAAAACATCAGCTGGATACAAACTTCAACAGCATTTCTTCTTAGCTTGTTTTCCTTTTTTTTTTCTTTGCGCTTCTAAACATCTAAGTTTGATTGTTTTTTTTTCTTTCTCATTTTTTTTTTTGACTTACAGAAGTTCCACGAAGAGCGTAACTGACTTTTCTGATTCTGTCTGTAGACAGCAGAGTTTGTTCCATGCAAATTCACATTTAATGTTTTGACCAGATATGAAGGCGAACACAAACCCATTTGGGTTTTTTCTGCATGATCATCATTGCAACCCCAAAAAAAAATTAAATAATCTTGAATTTGGTGTCACAGTCATACCAAATGTACAGGCCTGCTAAGCTGTTAACATCAATCACATTTCATGACCAGAACACACTGCTTCAGAAAAACAAAGAAACAAAACAAAACAAAACAATCCAGCAGTAGAACCTTCAGTTTTGACACAGACGGCTATAAAATAGCCTGGGACCACAGTAATACAACTTGAGCTGCAAACACTAGTGACTAGCATGCAGCTCAAATTCTGAAATCCACTGAAACACTGGCAGCAAAGTAATTGTTCTGAAAAGAGAAAAAAAATGTTCATGAATAATTAATTCTTTCCTACATCATCAGTACACACTGCATTCTGGTCAACAGACAACCTTCAGTTCATACAGCCGTTGCTCACTCCCTTCTCTTCATGGGCTCATATCCCTGTGTCAAATACACACCTAACCTCACCTGTAACCTTTTCACAACCATTCTGCTTTATTACACCTGCCCACTGTCACCAGTTCGTTCTCTTTCTGCCCTGCCCTGCCCATGAATGATGTCCATTCCATTTCCATACAGGATATTTGAGAAACTTACAGCATTAAGATGACCTGTCTGAAGACAACTGCAGCTGCAAAAAGACAAGTCACGAACAAAATGCCACAAATTTTAGCCCCCAACGTTTTTTTTTTAACATTATTGTCAAGAAGTACACCCAAGTTCCTGGGTCATTTAATATGTGTTTCTCTATGACAAGAGTATGCTGACAAGGAAAATTGTAAATTACTACTTAAGCTACTGAAAGAGGAGGAATTTTGAGTCTTGTGTCGATCAGTTTGCCCTCGCACGCCCTGGCCCAAATAGTCCTGGAAAGCATGCTGCTTGCAAATGATGAACAGACATTTACTAACACAGAAATGACAGAGCCAGCGATGTAAGAAAAGAATACAGGGGACAAAAAGAAAACAAAAAAACTTCAACCTAAACAGCAAACAAACAAACCCCAAGCCAACCGCAACTTTGAACAAAACAAAACAAGAAATGTGATGAGAGGCAAAGCAGGCTGAGAAGAGGACAGAAGCAGAATCTTCCATGTGGAGAGAAAAGAAAACATGCTCTAAGAGAGACATCTGGAGTCTCCACACGTCTGCTGACTGGGCAGATGGGTATGCCGAGAAGAACAGCTGAGAGTCAACCGGGTCAGGAAAGAGATCAAAAGAAAAAGCCAGTGAACTTGAAAGCCTCTGTAAAATCCTAGTTGTTAAAGCACAGCAGGCGCTAACGGCTCACTATGTTTTGTGGAATTAGCCAGTGCTCACGTTCTTCTGGATACCTTACACTGTTAAGCTGTATGGAAACAAACACACTCTGACACAGACACACATAAATGAAACAAAAAATGGTTGTAATATGTAACTTAGACATATACTTCCTAGTATGAAGGAAGCTGTTAAATCTTTTTCCTGTTGTACCCTGCAATAACATAAAAAAAAAAATTACAGAGTTTGTGCTCACCAAGGAAAAACTGAAACTGTTGGTCTGTACAACCAAATGACAGAAGGGAAGAGTTCGCTCATGTCCAGTATGACTGCAACATTTATACTGCTCTTGGATACTGTTAAAATGATTGAAATTATCATGAGTTTTCATGGGATGTAGGTCTTTCAATCTATGTCCTGTTAGTTTTGAAAGTTTGCGAATTTTGGACTGAAAAATCCCGTACAAACCTTGCAGATGGATTCTGAACTTTCTGTAATCAAGTGACCAAAATCCTCAGTTAAAAAGATCAACAACACAGACACAAGCACAAACTACATCCACCCTGGATTTTTCTACACTTTAAAATGGTTAAAACTGATTTTTGTTCTCTTAAAAATACAGAGGATTCAAAAGTTCAATCAATTTCTTTTGGAGATCTGAAATATTCAAAGTGAAAGTTAACGGAATGTTAAGTTTAAAAAAAAAAAAAAGGGCAGTCAAATGGTCGAGGCAGCATCACATGAGCTGTTTCGCCCCCACTGGTGTATGGGACAATTCAGAGCCGATCCAAAATGGATCGTGCGTCATCGTAACGACATGCCCACAGGTGTCCATTTTGAACTGTCCCTCCCTGTACGAATGACATCATCAGTCTATCATGAGTGCATGAGTGTGGGGCAGCCACCAGTGTCAGCCAGCCTATTTCACAGACTGTCTAACCCCTCAGGTTTCCACGCCCCGAGCACATACACCATGAATCAAATAGCTTGTGCACTCGCTTTTAACATAGCCATCTCCGCTTTTTAACAGACCCCACAATTCCATGTCTCATGTTCCATGGCTCACAGTATCATGTCTTTATCTTAAACACAGCCCACAGTCTCACGTCTCTGTTTCAAACATCTTTCTTTTTACAAAACCCCACATCTTTCTTTTATACAAAACCCACATCCTATGTCTTTTCAACACAACACACAACTCTACATCTTTGTTGTATACTAAGCCCACAATCCTACATCTTTCTTTTCAACACAACCCACACCCCACTCTCCCCCACATCTTCATTTCATACAAAGTCCACAATCCTATGTCTTTTCAACACAACCCACAATCCTGTTTTTATTTTCAACACAACCCACAATCTTCTGTCTTTACTTTCAGCGCAGCCCACAACCCTATGTCTTTCCATTTTCAGCACAACCCACAATCGTACGTCTTTTCAACATAAGCACGATCCTGTCTTTATCTTCAACACAACCCACAGTCTATGTCTTTATTTCAACACAACCCACAATCCTATGTCTTTATTTTCAACACAATCCACAGTCTTCTGTCTTTATTTTCAACATAACCCACAATCCTATGTCTGTGTATTCCACCACAGCCCCCAGGTCCACGTCTCTTTTAGTGTGTGGAGATCCAGCTTAACCCCCCTGTACGATGGACAGGGAAGAACGGAACCAATCCCCAGGTGACTGTCTTCCTCACTGCTTCAGTCGACAGGAACCCACTTGGCGTTGCGATGCAGCTTGCTCACAGTCTCCTTCAGGAAGTTGTAGGTGGTGGTGAAGTCGTCGTTGACGATGCTGTCATCAAAGTAGGCGCGGTAAACCTTCTCGATGTTGCGACTCTCCTTCACCGCTGCGATGTAGTTCTCCTCCTGTTGATAGGCATGCGGTGGTGTGAAGGAAAGGATGGTGGGGGGGGTGGGGGGGGGGGGGGGGGGGGGGGGGGGAGTTCTGCCAATGGTCTCCATTTTCAGACAACAGGGATAACAGCAGCAGGAATGCACACAATACAATGACATATAATAAAAAAAAAAAAAACTCTCTCCAGATTCTAATAACCATGGTGCCATGGTCAGTGGCTTTGTTCCTCTTTTGGTTTGAGTTCCCCCCCCCCCCCCACCCCAACCTCACCCCCCCCCCCCTTTTTTTTTTTCATCTGTCCCATCTTCCACAGCACTTCAGTGGTATTATCCCCACACTGCCCACTCCCACCTCCCCATCCATAGTCAAACCCTGAACTGTCCTGCTACAACCCTGACACAGATGTTCCACAAAGAGCAATCAATGTTAATTTAAGGTCAACATGAGGAAACCCACCAGAGTGAACACTGCACTACAGCAGAGTCACTTCAGTGGAATTCTGGGGCACCTGTCCTAAGCCTACAAGCAGGACACCACCTCCTTTGCCTTCTACTGTTGACAGTGACTGCCTAACTGCAAAACCAGTGCCAGCGACTGTTGCCCTAGAAGAAGGGTACCTCCACGTCTGTCCCACAATACCCATGAGTTTCCATATATCAGTGGCGACCTTGACACTAGCTCACTGAGACAGAAAATCAAAACTAAGGTCACCATGACAGAAGAGCATGAAGGATCACAGAAACCTGTTTTAATGCTGATCAGTGAGGATGATAATGGTGAAGATGGTGCTATAAATTGGTATGAGACTGCATGACAAATCTGTACTCTGCGCTTACTTTCACAATATATCCTGGCATCAACTAAGCCCGAGAGATACAGACACTCAGTCAGGAAATTTGAGTAACACTGTCAGAGATGCCTCCATTACCGCAGATAAAACTCAACAATGCGGTTCCAGCTCTCCCTGCTGAGCCCACAGCAAACTCAACTCAGGATAGGAGCCCCATGGGCGTCGAAACCTCCCACAAATAATGGCTCTGATGGGGATCAAACACACAACCTCCCAGCCATGAATTTGTCATACTTAACCACAGCGCCATGGTGGCTGGCTGGTCAGTGTTTAGTGATTCCAGACAGAGAAGAGGATTCCAGACCCATCAAAGCAAGAGCTGCGGGATTTGTCAGCCCCTGCCAGCTCCTATTCCGTAGCTTCCAAGTTAAATAAGCTTTGGGCTCAATGGGAAGAACTGGAACGAAAACTTCCTGACCAACACCCCACCTGTCTGTGCTCTCAGGCCTGACCCATCGCTGGGATGTTCTGTGAAAGGAAGCATGGAGCACAGCCCTGCTGAATCACCTCAGACCAAACCAGAACTCCAGGGCGGCATCTTCATCCTCCTCTTCACCAACACTCGTTCATTAAAAACATCTCAAAATCCTGTTGCCCTTCATGCAGCCCATTCTTGGCATGCACCCTTGTGAGCTCTCGTCCAAGTCTCAGCTATCAGTAAGTTTCCCCCAGACTGTCATTGCAAGCACATGGTGGTACCCTCTGCAGGAGAGCACATGCTCATACAGGCCATAAGAATGAGTGTTTTGAACTATCAGTGTGGGGATTATTACTAGGTGCATGGTGCATATACTGCATCAGAACAGGTGCTAACGTGGCGCAGCAGCAGTGCTGTGTCTCCACTGGTAGGTTGCCTCATGACGATCTTAAACTCACTGCTCCTATGGGCTGTTGTGATTTGAGGCCATGACAGGATGAGGTTGGGTGTAGCTGTGCAAGGGGTGGCTAATATGAGTGACATGGGAAACAACACTGCTGAGAGATCTTGGAAAATGAGACAGATAAAGAAAACTCCCCAAGACTAGGTCAGAGGTTTTGTTTTGTTTGTTTGTTTGTTTTTTCAAACATTGCTTACACTGTCTTACACTATCTAAAACTTGAGATTCAATGACAAATGGAAAAATAATAGGAAAAATTTAAGTAATGCACATCTGCAAAGGATCTTTTCTGTCTCTAGACCGGACACTCTAAACTACAACAAACCACATACTAAACTACAACAAAACCACAAACACACACACACACACACACACACACACACACACACACACACACACACACACACACACACACACCTGATCTGATAAAAACACATATAAATGGAGAAGGAAAAAAAAAGAACCATCTTGATTCTTCATCAACCTATGTAAGAAACTTGTCTTAATAGATCACTTTTTTCCCGAAAGTGATGAATTGCTGGATAAATATGTAGTGACTACTCACCTGGAAAAGTTCATGCACCGATGGTTTGGAAGCCTGGGAAAATAGCAACAAATAATATGAGAATCACAGAAAAACAGAAAACATACAAAATAGACCTCATCAAAACTGTGAATTCAGAAACAATCATGCCAGTGATTACGCTTACAGTTGCTGTTAGCCTGCTCATTATGTTTACTCAGTTGCTGTTAGCCTGCTCTGTGTTGACATGCTCTGCTCAACTACGATGCCAGATTCCTGACTTTTGAGCCACACTACCCAGTCAGCCTCCGTCCAATTTACTATAAACGAAAAAAAAAAAAAACCCAAAAAAAACCAGGATCTGTTTGGCCCCTGTTTGTTAAGGGACCATGCGTTACCACATACTAAAAAAAAAACAAACTTGAAAATTGTTAAAGAAAAATACACGGTTTCTGCAACTGTTGCCGTGCGCCACTTTTAATTTCTGATCAAGATAAATCTTAAATTAAATGTTAGCGAACCGCCCAGAGAAACGTGGACAAACAAGTCACAAGACAAAAAAACACAACGCGTTTCGACCTCTTAGATCTTCTTCAGGCAAGATACAAACAAATATAACAACGAAAATTCACTTAGCTATGATTGCTTCAGAGTTCAGCGCAAGGAAGGCGTTGATTCGTTTGTCCACGTTTCTCTGGGTGGTTGTTTAAGATTTGTTTAGATTTCCGCCTGCAGTCGTCTCGCTTTGCAACTAGATCTGATCAAGAGTTATGACAGTCTGAGTAAAGCCACCCCACTTTTCCAGCTGAACAGTCAGAGCATGCAAGGTCGGGAAGGCTACACAGGCAACGGCTACATAAGTGTGTGACAGGGTTTAACATAGAAAAACAAATTCTGTCACAATCAATCTGTCCAAAGTTAAGAAAATATCATGCGTGAAAATAAAAACAAACATACATACAATTACGCCGCCCAATCCACAGCCTTTCTACTCCCCCCCCCCCCCCCCCCCTTCCCTCCATACACACATACACCTGTCCATACTCATACACACATGCAAACACACACAGGCCCACGTACCCCCATATACACTTGTCCACTCCCATCTGTACACATCCCACAATTTACACATACTGAGAGACATTCCCAGCACTTTTTCATCGCAGTTAAATCAGTCCAAATATCTCTCTCCTCTCCCTCTCTCTCTCTCTCTCACACACACACACACACACACACACACACACACACATACACCAAACAACACACACACACATACACATATACATGCACACACACACACACATACACACACACACACACACACACACACACACACACACACACACGCACACACGCACACACTGACCCGGCCCCCACGTCGTTTTTCTGGCATCCCTCTCCCACTTGTGCTGCTCGTACATGACCTTCATGGCCTCGATGCTGGGTGCGGCTATGAAGACGACGTAGGGCTGGAAGTCTGGGGACTTTATCATCTTCAGCGCCTGCAACAACAACACACACCCTCCCTGGTAAAAACGTTCATCTGCTAGCAACACACCCTCCCTTGTAAAAACTGTTCTGCAACATTTCACCACTCCTCTGGAGTGACTCAGAAAGAATTTTGAGAGAGGAATATCAAAAACCTATTTTAGAGTAAGTTCGCATTTCGAAATTCTCTTATTTGGAAACGGCAGTCAAAACATGAATCAACAGCACCAAAACACTTTATTAATGCTGGTTAAACAAAATTTTTAAATATTTCGAGGAATCTAAAAACTGTGAGGCTGAAAATATAGATTTTTCGATCGAAACGATAGTGCAAAATTCTAACTCCATCTTCTTCAGCGTTCACAGCCATGCTGAACGCATCGTCCAGTACAGTGGGTGAAGTCAGTAATAGGAGGCAGGAAAAACACCACACCGTCATGTATCGATGTGAGAAAACTGATGGGAAAAAAAAAAGAAAAAGAAGAAGGGAAAAAAAAGGCAGCAACATGGAGGGCAAAAAAAAATGGGGGAAATTGTTTTTGTGCAGAAAGCACATTTCGGAAATGCGGTTCACTGCTGTAACATTTGCCTGCAGTCTCGAAGGGGAAAAGAAAACAACAAAAAAAAAAGATCACGCTTTAAAATAAACAAACCCACACAAACTGAATTCTGTGTCTTCGACTTTCCTTTGAAAGTTCTTGATATATGCCAAAATCGTTAGTTTTCCTTAAGTTTGAAAGTCTTTTATTACATAATGAAAAAAGAATAATTTCTTATTCCATATTAAAAAAAGTTACCAGCGCACATGTATGCACGTGCACACACACACACACACACACACACACACACACACACACACACACACACACACATACATTAGGGCTGACAGCCATGACGCAAACTCGCCCAGTCCTGATGATGGCCCGCACGGTGCTGAACTTGATGCCATACAGCTCTCCGTCAAACTCCCCATAGTCCAGGAACTTGTTGTTCTCCCCGGATGTCTCTCTCCATCGTCTCTCGATCCGTAAAGAAGTAGCCCCGACTGTCAATGTCACGATCACCCATCGGTCGTGTTGTGTCTGGTGACAGGCAACATTTACTTTCTTAACTTCATGTGACAATGGGCGTTTCTTGTTTTAACTTCAATTTCAATGCTAGTTCAGTCTAGATGACCAGAAGAGGCCCTTTCAGGGTGGTAACCTTTTACAGAAAAAAAAAATATTAGTCTGAATAATAGTTACAAATAAAACAGATATGCCTGCAAAAATAAGTACATCCGTTTAAAAGCTTCACAGCTGAACTACTGACATGCTTTGAACAGATGAAACTAGGCCGTACTGAGGGCATCAATCATTCCACCCTATTTCTCACCCCCAGAGTAAATGATAAACACACACACACACACACATACACACGCACACACACTTACACACACAAAATTCAAATTCTTGCAAAGAATACTTCACAAAACACATAGAAAAAAAAAAACAGTTAAATGAATGTAACACAACCCAACAAATTCATAACAAAGGCCGCGGGGAAATAAGACAATGCAGAATGAACTGCTACAGACAGTACAGAACAGTGTCTGTCTTTTTACTGCCTTGTCACCACATCACATAAAACTGAGTAACGTGACAACACTGACAGCTTCAAGGCCAGACAACGAGAAACATTGAATGCCAGGAAACTACAAGAATCACAGCTATAAGGTTAGACATGGAGAAATACTGAAAACTAAAAAACTGACAAGACTCACCACTTCTAAGGTAGAGAATGGGAAATACTGAAAACTGGAAAACAGACAAGACTAACAGCTTCTAAGCTAGTGAATAGGAAATACTAAAAACTAGAAAACAGACACGATTCACAGTTTCTATATGCTAGAGAATGGGAAACACTGAACACAGGAAAAAGGACAAGATTCACAGCTTCAGTGTTAGATGAAAGGAAAATACTGAAAACTGGAAAACTGACAAGACTAACAGCTTCAAGCTGAGAATTACTCTGTCAGAAAAAAAAAAAGTAGACAACAAGAAGGGTGGGGATCAAAGAGGGTTGGGAAGAAGTCTGCTTAGGAATGAGGACTCAAATATCAGAGAAAGAAGAGCGGTGGAGTGAGACTCTTTTGGGAGTGTGAGGTCAAGATGGAGAGGGAATGGTAGGCGAGGAGAAAAGCATGGGGACCAAGGCGAGGAAGGAAGGGTTGAGTGATGACAGGGAGACAGAATATGGAGGAGAGCAGACAGGGAACTGGTCAACAAACAAAGGAGCAAGAGACAGCAGAAAAAAATAGAGAGGTGATGAGTAACAAGAGGCAGGGAGGAGGGGATGGAAGAAAAGAAAGAAATGAATGATGTGGGTGTGGGAGAGAAAAGGGTGGGATGATGAACGAAGGGGAAGAGGGCACAGAGTGGGAGAGGTCATGGGGTCACGGAAAGAGACTGAGAAAAATGGACTGATGGGAAACAAGAAATGTGTGAGAGAGAAAAAAAGATGTTACCATGCATTGAAAGGTGAGGGGCTCTGGGGAAGAAATGTCTCTGTTTTTTTTTTTTATCATGTTTGTCAACATGCACTAAGTGTGTGTATGTGTGTATGTGTGTGTGTGTGTGTGTGTGTGTGTGTGTGTGTGTGTGTGTGTGTGTGTGTGTGCATGCGCATGTGTGTGTGTGTGTGTGTGTGTGTGTGTGTGTGTGTGTGTGTGTGTGTGTGTGTGCGCGCGCGCGTGCACATGTGTGTTTGTATATGTGTGTGTGTGTGTCTGTGTAACAGTGTGCATGTGTATATGTATGTATGTTTGTGTATACTGTTCACTAGTGTGTGTGCGTGTGTGTGTGTGCTCGTGTGGGATGATTCAAAACCTGTTAGATGGGGTTAAACAGTGTTTCTTTTTATATAAATTTGAAACATTTCCACACCTTCAACTGTGCAATGAATGAATGCATTCCCTACATATCTTAATTAAGTCAGTCATTCCCTGCACAAGGCCTTTTCTTGGCAAGTTGCCAAACAGGTCCAGCAAGTTACTTGTCCCCTGCACGACCCCTCCCTTATTTGAAACCACAAGTTCTGTCAGTCATCAGTGGAATTGTTCTCAGCAACTCGCCAATCAGCTCCAGGCTGTGTGATGTTTGCTTCAACTGGGTGAAAAGCGTTTGCCCCCATGCCATGAATTAAGACCAAAGACTGTACAAAATTCACGAATTCAGATCAACAAAGGGGGCCGGAATAGTTTAGTTGGCAGAATGGTGGACTCATGAGCCTTGGGTTGCGGGTTCGAATTTCGGTACAGGGGGATTTTCCCTCGGAGTTAACATTGGTTCTGACTCCATTCCCCACACAGTCCTTTGAATGAGACTATATACCGAGGTTCTGTGTGTGAGCACACGCACAACACCTTGCACACACGTAAAAATCCCATCACCAACTTTCGAACAGAAGGCCAGTTAGGCCGTTGGTATGGATGACGCGTTACACATAGCATGCACCTTCCCCGAAGATGGAGTATGGTTGCCTTAATGGCGGGATAATAAACGGTCATACATACAAAACTCCACTGCCTGTCTATATACAGGCAGTGTCCGCACGAGTATCAGCCTGCGTACGCAGAAAGAAAGGAAAGAAAAGATGGATCATGACATGTCGCAGAATACACAAGCTTTGTTGACAGTGTGTTGTGCTTATCTCTTGATGTATCAATGTTCACTGCTCTTTTCTCGCTGCTCATCAACCAGCTGCAGTTAACATGCTGATTTTGCTTGTTTTCTTTTTTTTTTTTTTTTGTGAAAAATTTCAAATGTGCAGCTTTCATAACAATGCACTATAAATAGCCAAAAAATTACAAATAAACAGAATTCAAAAATCTATATTACACATTAAAATGGACACAGGAGCACACCCTCTGGAAAATCATCTAAAAATGACAGGGCACCCGTCAATAGTTGTCATGGTCGTTTTTTTTTTTCTTTCTTTGTCTCTGCGTACGCAGGCTGATACTCCTGCGGACACTGCCTATATAGACAGGCAGTGGAGTTTTGTGTGCATGACCATTTTTTTATCCCACCATTAAGGCAGCCATACTCCATTTTTGGAGAAGTCATGGTCATTTCATGCTCAATGTTTCTTATACACTTACAGTGCTCTCTGAAAGTGTTCAAGGGAGATCATCCTTGTGTTGAGGGACTGTTCTGAGTTACACAGACAGGCAGAACTTATGTCCCTTCTATTCTGTGTGCGAGCCCGCTTGAGTGTGTGTGTGCTTGTGTGTGCATGAGTGGTGCATGTGTGGTGCGTGCGTGCATGCGTGTGTGTGTGTGTGTTGTGTGTGTGTGTGTGTGTTTATGGGGAATCTCAATTGCTGAGGGAGCTTGGAAGTCATCTAGCCAGGTAAGTACGAGCAAAAATGAAATATTTCTGCGCCCACAACTGTACAATGCATGAATACATGTTCCACACTTCTTAAAGTACCAAGTCACACTCTCTCTTTTTTTTTTTTTCAGCCTTCTTTCATCGCCCTCCCTCTAGTCTTCACCTGCACATCCCCTTCTCTTTCTGTCAACCTCCCCTACTCCACCACCTCCCCCTACCCACTGCCTTTCTCTCTCTGTCTTTCTTACAACACCAAACTCACAAGGGATTGCTGCCTGGAATCTTCGTGGATTTTCTTTGATCAGTTTCTTGATCAGGGACCGCTTGCCTACTTTTCTGGCTCCTACAAGGGCCAGAACTCTGGTATGTAGTTGGTGAGAGTTACCTCCTCATACACTTTGATGTCGCAAGCATCAAATTCTGAAACACACACACACACCTTTTCATTTCTAGCATTTTTCTATCATTTCCTTAATTCTTGTGCTGTTCATAGCATGAGTATTGGTAAAGGGCCAATACGACTCTATTAAAAAGTTGCTTCTCTCTTTCCTTCCCCCCCCCCTCTCTCCCCCACCCATAAATTAATCACTGAAAAATATTTAAATGACAGCAACAACAGCATTTCTTTCCTGAATGTTTAGACTCCAATTCCATGAGATGAAAACAAAACATCACAAGTAACAAAAACAAAAGAAAACCACATCATGAAGAAAATCTAATGTAAAAACAACAACAAAAAAAAAAACAACAAATAAAGAAATACACAACAGCGTTAAAAATTTTCAGGGTCATTTTCACAAACATCCAAACACCCCTCCCTCCTTCGTGCCCAAGTAAGGATTTCCTTAGTTGGCATTTTCCAAAGGGCTGACACTCGTTCCAAGGTGGAAAAATTTTCACCTATGCATCAATAAGTAGACAGAGAAGAGAGATTACAGATAGGAAAAAGAGGCACTGTTGACAGCCACAGGCAACAACAGACAGACAGATAAGAGATGAACCACTGGTAATAAGACGCAACGAGACAAGACACGAGGATGGACGCCAACAGTGACAAAAACTGACCGACTCCTGATGACTGATTACCTGTATATTGTTGTTGGAGTTGTAGTTGATGTGCTTCTTCTTCTTCATCTTCAAACCGCATACTGTATCCATCGGTGAAAGAAAGGAGGAAAAAAAAAGTATCTTACTAAATGATGTTTGACTGTACACAATGTAGGTTTTGCCCTGATAAATCTGATTGCTTGTCTACCGTACTATCATAAGAAAAAAAAAACATTGCTGAATTTATATGTCCTGTAGAACAAATTTACAATCTTACAGCTCATTATGCTCACTGCATTTTTTTCTTTCTCTCTCCTGCTCATTACACACACACACACACACACACACACACACACACACACACACACACACACATACACACACTCACACATATGCACATGCACATACTGAAATCAATGCATATAAAAATTAAAAAGGAGATACATGCATACACATTTAAAATCACACACACACATACACACACACACACATACACACACACTCACGAATGCACACACACTCTGTCTCTCTCTCACACACACACTCTCTCTCTCTCTCACTCTCTCTCTCACACACACACTCACGTACATACGCACACACTCTCTCTCTCTCTCTCTCACACACACTCTCTCTCTCTCACACTCTCTCTCTCTCATACACACACTCTCACACAAACACACACACACACACACACACACACACACACACACCCAATACACCCATACACCAAGCCCCACTCACAGAGGTTTGTCTCCGTGTTGGTTATGGCCGGCTGTACGAAGGCTCGGCGCTTCTCCTGAAGCGTGCGCGATGGAATCAGACCCACCGGACCGTGATTGTCTGTCACAACCACCGACCTGGCCTGTATGACAGACGACTCTCTGATGTTATGGAACTTTTTTTTGGTCTTGATCCTCTCTCTCTCTCTCTCTCTCTCTCTCTTTCTCTCTCTCTCTCTCTCTAAACCTTGCTTGTATTGCTGTTGTGTTCAACAGACTAATAAACCAAAACAATGGATGACAAACTTCAAACTTAGGTGAGTACAGACCCCCACAAGGTAAATTTATCTTGAATCCACTATTTGAGTCAGTTCACCAGTGAATGCGCGTCCATCAGGGGAAGTAGCTCTGGTACAGATTGAAAAAGCTAAATCCCAAGTAGGAAATTAACAGTTGTGCTGATCGGAAGAGTTACTTCCTTTTGAAAAAAAAAAAAAAAGACATGAGAAAAGAACTGTTTGAAAACCTTAATAATGGGATGATAGTCACCTTCACAAAACATCCCACTAATGATGAATCTGGAAATCTTACCAAAAAAAAAAAAAAAAAAGTACAACTCTAGGAATCTTTAAATACTGGGTCCATTTATGGAAACAGTCATTGATGAGAGGTAAATCAAGCAGGTGTGACAGTACTTCTGCGGTCATTCAAAAATCGCTACTGCCCATACAAAATATCAGCCAGTCCAAGAACCTGCCATCCCAACAGGAATACTGTCCCTCACCTCCTAATCGCCCTCTCTCTTGCTCTGCCTTCCCACTCTTCGCCTCTTACCTGCCACCAGTTTTCATCCGCGGTGCTGACCACCTCCAGAATGTCGCCCTCTCTGAACGGCAGCCCTGCCTTCTTGCACGGGATCAGTCGGTCTGTCAGCGGCTCGTAGTTGAAATTGGCACGCACAAAGAACTGGGAAAGCATGAAACAAAACGAAATGAACTTGCAGAAAAGAGAGTTATCTACGCAGTGGATGTGAAACATTTCTGCCCTGGCTCACATGGCGAAGCAGCCCACAGATTACCCAAAGAGAACAAGTCACGTCAACAAGTAATGCAGAAAGTACAACACTGCTGCATACTGAATAAAACTGAATGAGGAGTTGATTAACTGTGAAATAGATGAATGTCTGACTTTATGATTCCTCTGCTAAATATTTCATGTTTAATTCCAAAATTGACATCAATCAGCCATGCTTTCCAGTGTGTTGTTAGTACACACAGTATGTTTGTTTTTATACAGAATGGTTTCCTATCAACCATTTGTAAACCAGTATGACTGACTGATTTCTCTACCTTTGTTTTCATTTTAAAAGATACATGCATGTGTCTATCAATGACAAAAATCTGATTAGACTTTTACAACTTAATTTCTCTTGGTCATTCAAATACACCAACCCATCCTTTCATGAAGATGATGGTACATACAACAGCTATGCCACTGCACTGAATAAAAGAATGTGAAGCAAAGAAAAACATTGCCAACTTCTGTGCAGGGGCCCATTTCATTGGTCAATGATCACAGCAATGCTGAAGCAAGGTGACAGCTGAGAACATTTCTAAAGCCTTGGCGACCTGACAGTATCAGTGAACTGCGCGAGTCATCAGTGATTATGTCATTTGACTTGGCGAACATTATCATGAGTTTCTTTACCAGAAATTAAAACTGAGCAACATCAAATCAGCACAAATTCAACCAAATTAACAATGATCATGTGAACATGCAAGGATTGGCTTTCTTTGAGAAAGGGGTGGGGAGGACAATCCTAGAGGTGACACATTTGTTCTTTCATGGTTATTCTGGCTGTGAGAGATGGTGATATTCATCGTGATTTACACACTGACATTATGGCAACAGGGGACAGTCTTCTTGGGAATTTACTTGGCGATAGGAGACAACAATTATCATGATTTTACACGACGATAAAGCCCTGACAGAAGACGATCCATACGATAGTATTGCAGTGAGAGCGGACAGTCCTACAAAGACTGACCTGCTCTTTCATGGTGACATTGTCGATGAGAAGAGACGTGGTGGTATGGCAGTAAGATGGGATGATGTTTATGACACTCTATATGGTGATTATTGTGGTGAGGGTACAATCTTTATAATGATTTACATGGTGATATGCAGTTTAAAAAAAAAAAGGACAATTTTCATGGTTATTTACAAGGTGATTCTGTGAGGCGACAATTTCCATGATTTGCATGGTGATATTACAGGGACAGGGGACAAACTTTATGATTTACATGGTGATACTGAACTGAAAGGGGGCAATTTTCATTACTTACATGGTGATACTGCACTGAAAGGGGGCAATTTTCACTATTTACATGGTGATACTGCACTGAAAGGGGGCAATTTTCATGATTTACATGGTGATATTGCACTGAAAGGGGGCAATTTTCATGATTTACATGGTGATACTGCACTGAAAGAGGGCAATTTTCATGATTTACATGGTGATACTGCACTGAAAGGGGGCAATTTTCATGATTTGTATGGTGATACTGCACTGAAAGGGGGCAATTTTCATGATTTACATGGTGATACTGCACTGAAAGGGGGCAATTTTCATGATTTGTAAATGATACTGCACTGAAAGGGGGCAATTTTCATGATTTACATGGTGATACTGCACTGAAAGGGGGCAATTTTCATGATTTACATGGTGATACTGCACTGAAAGGGGGCAATTTTCATGATTTACATGGTGATACTGCACTGAAAGGGGGCAATTTTCATGATTTACATGGTAATATTGCGGTGAAAGAAGACAATCTTCTTGACGATTTTGACGGTGATACTGCGGTGAGAGGGTACGATCTTTATTATTTACATGGTGATACTGCGGTGAGAGAGGACAATCTTTATGGTGATTTACATGGTCTCATGATGATGTACAGTGAAAGTGTGGTGCAAGGGAACAATCCCTACAGTGATTGATCTGTTTCTCCTGAGGAGGATACTGCAGTTTTTGGGATAACAACCTTCCTGGTGATTTACATGCTGATATTGCCGTGAGATAGGACAGTCTTCGTGGTAATTTACCTGTTCCTTCATAGTGTTATTATTGCGGTGAGAGGGGATCATCTTCAGAGTGGTTTACCTGTTCTTTCATGGAGATGTTGAGGTGAGAGGGGATCATCTTCATGGTGGTTTACCTGTTCTTTCATGGAGATGTTGAGGTGAGAGGGGATCATCTTCATGGTGGTTTACCTGTTCTTTCATGGAGATGTTGAGGTGAGAGGGGATTATATGTTCATGGTGATTTACCTGTTCTTTCATGGAGATGTTGCAGTGAAAGGGGATTATGTTCATGGTGATTTACCTGTATATTGTGGTGAGAGGGGATTATGTTCATGGTGACTTACCTGTATATTGTAGTGAGAGGGGATTATCTTCATGGTGACTTACCCTGTATATTGTGGTGAGAGAGGATTATGTTCATGGTGATTTACCTGTATATTGTAGTGAGAGGGGATTATCTTCATGGTGATTTACCTGTATATTGTGGTGAGAGGGATTATCTTCATGGTGATTTACCTGTTCTTTCATGGAGATGTTGCGGTGAGAGGGGAGCGATCCTTATGGTGATTTACCTATTCTTTCATAGAGATATTGCGGTGAGAGGGGGACGATCTTCAAGATGATTTACCTGTTCTTTCATGAAGATGTTACAATGAGATGGGGATGATCTTCACAATGATTCACCTGTTCTTTCATGGAGATGTTGCAGTATGAGGGGACGATCTTCATAGTGATTTTACCTATCCTTTCATGGAGATGTTGCGGTGACGGGCGACATCATTTGCCTGTTCTTTCATGGAAATGTTCTGGAGAGGGGGCGAATTTCATAGTGATTTTACCTGTACTTTCATGGAGATGTTGCGGTATGAGGGGACGATCTTCATAACGATTTTACCTATTCTTTCATGGAGATGTTGCGGTGACAGGGGACATCATTTACCTGTTCTTTCATGGAGATGTTGCGATGAGAGGGGCCGATTTTCATAGTGATTTTACCTGTTCTTTTACGGAGAGGTTGTGCGGTATGAGGGGACAATCTTCAGAGTGATTTTACCTGTTTTTTTCATGGAGATGTTGCGGTGAGAGGGGACAAATTCATGATGATTTACCTGTTCTTTCATGGAGATGTTGCGGTGAGAGGGGACAAATTCATGATGATTTACCTGTTCTTTCATGGAGATGTTGCGGTGAGAGGGGACATAATTTACCTGTTCTTTCATGGAGATATTGCGGTGAGAGGGGACAAATTCATGATAATTTACCTGTTCTTTCATGGAGATGTTGCGGTGAAAGGGGACATAATTTACCTGTTCTTTCATGGAGATGTTGCGGTGAGAGGGGACAAATTCATGATAATTTACCTGTTCTTTCATGGAGATGTTGCGGTGAGAGGGGACAAATTCATGATAATTTTACCTGTTCTTTCATGGAGATGTTGCGGTGAGAGGGGACATAATTTACCTGTTCTTTCATGGAGATGTTGCGGTGAGAGGGGACAAATTCATGATGATTTACCTGTTCTTTCATGGAGATGTTGCGGTGAGAGGGGACAAATTCATGATGATTTACCTGTTCTTTCATGGAGATGTTGCGGTGAGAGGGACAAATTCATGATGATTACCTGTTCTTTCATGGAGATGTTGCGGTGAGAGGGGACATAATTTACCTGTTCCTTCATGGAGATGTTGCGGTAAGAGGGGACATAATTTACCTGTTCCTTCATGGAGATGTTGCGGTGAGAGGGACGATCTTCATCATGGTGACAGAGGTAGCAGCCTCCCTCAGGAGCACCATCATGTCTTCTGGGGTGTACACCTCCGAGCCGTTCACCTCCCGCACCTTGTCCTCCATGTGCAGCAGACCTTCAGGTATACACACACACACACACACACACACACACACCACACATGGCTCGAACTGCATGTCACAGGAGAAGGTTCTACAGGTGTGTGGAATCAAATGGAAATCATTGGTGTGGGCAGCGATCAGGGAGCAATGGTTAACATCATGGGTTGCCAGAACTAAGGTTGTGAGCTGTAGTTCCGTATTTTTCAAAAAATCTTCAACCTTGGCTGGCTTCTAGCCAGAACTGTTTGGCGCAATTTGGGTTCAAAATCTGGTGACTGGAACACGGTTCACCTGATAAAAGGATCTCCGAGTATGCTGCATGAATTTCTAAGCCAATACTGCAGGTGTCTACCTTTTTTGCATTGGACAATGTCTGGATACATGTAAGAAAGGAAGCACAGAGCACAGCCTTCTGATACAGTCCTACCGCTCTCGGCACTGGCTGATGTCAGTGTGCATTAAGAAAGGAAGCACAGAGCGCAGCCTTCTGATACAGTCCTACCGCTCAGCACTGGCTGATGTCTGTGTGCATTAAGAAAGGAAGCACAGAGCGCAGCCCTCTGATACAGTCCTACCGCTCGGCACTGGCTGATGTCTGTGTGCATTAAGAAAGGAAGCACAGAGCGCAGCAGCCCTCTGATACAGTCCTACCGCTCGGCACTGGCTGATGTCAGTGTGCATTAAGAAAGGAAGCACAGAGCGCAGCCCTCTGATACAGTCCTACCGCTCGGCACTGGCTGATGTCTGTGTGCATTAAGAAAGGAAGCATAGAGGGCAGCCCTCTGATACAGTCCTACCGCTCAGCACTGGCTGATGTCAGTGTGCATTAAGAAAGGAAGCACAGAGCGCAGCCTTCTGATACAGTCCTACCGCTCGGCACTGGCTGATGTCAGTGTGCATTAAGAAAGGAAGCACAGAGCGCAGCCCTCTGATACAGTCCTACCGCTCGGCACTGGCTGATGTCAGTGTGCATTAAGAAAGGAAGCACAGAGCACAGCCCTCTGATACAGTCCTACCGCTCGGCACTGGCTGATGTCAGTGTGCATTAAGAAAGGAAGCACAGAGCGCAGCCCTCTGATACAGTCCTACCGCTCGGCACTGGCTGATGTCTGTGTGCGTTAAGAAAGGAAGCACAGAGCGCAGCCCTCTATACGGATACAGTCCTACCGCTCGGCACTGGCTGATGTCTGTGTGCGTTAAGAAAGGAAGCACAGAGCACAGCCCTCTGATACAGTCCTACCGCTCGGCACTGGCTGATGTCTGTGTGCATTAAGAAAGGAAGCACAGAGCGCAGCCCTCTGATACAGTCCTACCGCTCGGCACTGGCTGATGTCTGTGTGCATTAAGAAAGGAAGCACAGAGCGCAGCCCTCTGATACAGTCCTACCGCTCGGCACTGGCTGATGTCTGTGTGCATTAAGAAAGGAAGCACAGAGCGCAGCCCTCTGATACAGTCCTACCGCTCGGCACTGGCTGATGTCTGTGTGCATTAAGAAAGGAAGCACAGAGCGCAGCCCTCTGATACAGTCCTACCGCTCGGCACTGGCTGATGTCTGTGTGCATTAAGAAAGGAAGCACAGAGCGCAGCCCTCTGATACAGTCCTACCGCTCGGCACTGGCTGATGTCTGTGTGCATTAAGAAAGGAAGCACAGAGCGCAGCCCTCTGATACAGTCCTACCGCTCGGCACTGGCTGATGTCTGTGTGCATTAAGAAAGGAAGCACAGAGCGCAGCCCTCTGATACAGTCCTACCGCTCGGCACTGGCTGATGTCTGTGTGCATTAAGAAAGGAAGTACAGAGCGCAGCCCTCTGATACAGTCCTACCGCTCGGCACTGGCTGATGTCAGTGTGCATTAAGAAAGGAAGCACAGAGCGCAGCCCTCTGATACAGTCCTACCGCTCGGCACTGGCTGATGTCAGTGTGCATTAAGAAAGGAAGCACAGAGCGCAGCCTTCTGATATAGTCTCATACATACTGGTCCATATTCAGCAAAGCATCACAATGCTATTGGCAAATTAATTAATCTGTTTTGATATGAATGACAGAAAATTTCATAAACATATCAACCCGAGTAGCAGAAATGAGCAGATGGACTTGTGCACACACACATACATAAACATACACACACTTGTACAAATAGACACATGTGTGTAGGCACTTAGGCCTACAGGCAAAAACATTCATACACTTGCTTATAAGGGCATATGCATAACGACATTCATTAGGACACACACACACACACACATACACACACACACACACACACACACACACACACACACACACTTATATACACAAACACTTATATATATACACACACACACATACACACACAGACACACATACACACACACACACACACACACACACACACACACACACTTTCCCACCTTGTCTGTCCGCCAGACTGCCTTGCAGAATGCGAGCGATGATCAGATTGTTTTCTTCATCCAGACTGACCGTGATCCCCTAAAACAACAAACAGAGCATCAGTCACCAACCCAGCTTTACACCCCACACCTCCTGGAACACACGATTCAGGTGCCCGCAAGCCATTTAGAGGCTTCTGTTCCATTCTATATTTGTGAGTGTGTGAAAAAAAAAATCTTCCTCAAACCATTTTTTTTTAAAGAGGTTTAATGTCACGAAATTCTGATGCAGAATCATTCTTTGGCAATATGTACTGTAACTTTCAGAGGAAGGTATTGATAGCTTTTTTTTCCATGTCTATCTATTTGTGTTCTGTCTCTCTATGTCACGGTACACACTGGACCTCACTTTTCAAATTTCTTTCTTTTTACATACTCTCTTAAAAGTACAACTGTTCTTA
Organism: Conus betulinus; assembly: GCA_016801955.1. NCBI lineage: Eukaryota > Metazoa > Mollusca > Gastropoda > Neogastropoda > Conidae > Conus > Conus betulinus. Next base: position 514,138 of record JADBJO010000852.1, read on the forward strand.
TGTACTCTTTCATCGGTACAACTGTTCTTACATACTCTCATCAGTACATTTGTACATCAGTACAACTGTTCTTACATACTCTCTCATCGGTATAACTGTTCTTACATACTCTCTCATCAGTGCAACTGTTCTCACATACTCTCTCACCAGTACAACTGTTCTTACATACTCTCTCATCAGTATAACTGTTCTTACATACTCTCTCATCAGTACAACTGTTCTTATATGCTTTCTCATCAGTATAACTATTCTTATATACTCTCTCATCAGTACGACTGTTCTTATATACTCTCTCATTAGTACAACTGTTCTTACATACTCTCTTATCAGTACAACTGTTCTTATAATAATCATACTCTCTCATCAGTACTACTGTTCTTACACACTTTCTCATCAGTGCAACTCTTCTGCAAACTGAGATACCCAAACTGGATTTCCTTTCATGTCTTAATTTCATGAGTTTTTCTCCAAATTAGGCATATGGCAAAACATCACATTTACTGCCAGAATAACAATAATAAGTTTTCACAGATGTCAAAAAGAAACAAACCGTGTGTGTGTGTACATAAAGTTTCAATCCCAGGGAAACTTACAAACCATTCACCTTAACATTTTATAATACACAGTTCTTTCCCATAATCCAAAAACACTCCATGGGGTTGCTTTCCCCCCACACAAGATCACAGAACACAATGGCAGTTCTCATTTCAGGAGGCAATAGAACTTCATTAACCTCTTCACTGCGCTGTTGATAAATGGCGTGCATCATAAAAAGTGTTGTCTGCAACGCTCAGTTGATGAACGCTGTTCGTCATGATTCAACTCTCTTTCTGTTTCGTCCAGCATGGGACTTAGCAAAAAACATGATAGCAGTGAAGGGGTTAAAATTTACCACATGCCAGTTCTCTGTTGTCATCAGATGACTATGTAGTGAACACAGAAACAGTTCAAGCTGGATGCTACCTGTCCATTCTGATATTTTTTTCATGTGGCTTCTTAATGTACTTTTTTTTAAAATGACATCTAAATGATTTTGAGGAATTTTTTTTCATAAATTTTTTTTTTTTTTTTTTTGGGGGGGGGGGGGGGGGGGGTCAGCCGGTGAAAAAACTGTGCAGTGATGGCCACCCTCATCGTAGCCTATCGTTCTCCACATCACAAATATCAAAAGTCTAGCTATCCTAATAGAGATAGCTGAACATGCTTTTTTTTATTCACGTAGATCTGTTTGTTGCTTCTTTTTTTTTTTTTTTTTCTATTTTTGCTTTGGACAGAACCATTTGCGGTGGGCAGAATCTGACTCACTCAGGTCTGACACCCCCACCCTCCCCGTCCCTCACGGTGACTGACCAGAGGTTGCTTCCCCTGCTTTGTGATGGTCACCAGTCGATGTTCCTCCTCCACCGCACTGAAAGCTGGAGGGGGTGCTGCATACAGCCCCAGCGCCTTGGGCAGGCGGGTGCCGTAGTTCTCCTGGGCCACATCGTCATGAGCGCGGATCAGTGCCTGCCCATCAGCATTTGTCTCCCTTTGAACATCAGGGACACGTTCAAAACCGTCCAACATATAAAAAGTGGCTGCCCAACTCGAAAAGGTCTGGCCATGATATGTTCTGGTTGACCTTTAGTTCCAAACGAATACCACCTAAAATCTTAAAATTTGGAAAAAAAAAAGTATAGGCATAAAAATTATGATAACTTTCAGAAGATATATAAATCAAAATCATCAAGACAACATGTTGGTAACTACTGCCAAATAATAGCTAGAAAATCATAACAATGGAACAAGTGATTTTTCAATTTCCACAACTCATAAAACATTGACATCAATCAAGGGATCTTTGAATACCCACTGATCTTCAGCATGCATACATACCTATCATTAATGGGTAACAATAACAATAAGACTGGATTTCGTAAGGAAAACGAGCCTTTCTGCAGGGGCAGAAGGAAATGGCACATCAAAAGTTATCAGAAGATAAAACTCCATGAGGCTAACACCCAACACTCAGTCCAGAGAGGGCACCACAATGAAGAGACACCGACCTTAATATGAGGGGTTTCTAAGGACATCCCGGAGCTGCTTGGCACGGGTGTGGGTGGGAGCACGAGCAGACATGACGTCCAACACATCATCAAACACCTCTCTGGCCTCATCATCCTCCGGGTCTGGCAGCTCTCCTTCTGTCAGGTCATCATACATCTGGGAAACAGGCAACAGAGGGTATGTACCATTCTTTCTGTGCTTAATGTGTAAAGAGCTTTAATTTCATTCAACGCAATAAATTTAGAATGCCTCTCAAAAAAAAAAAAACAAAAAAAACACTAATTCATGATACCTTACACTGATTTTTTTCTTGGGCAATTTTTTTCTTTGTCTGTATGATCTTCCTATCCTAACCCTCACACCTCATCACCAGAAAGTAAGTGTCTAACCACCCATGCCAGCTATAGATATGACAGTTTTTGTTTACTGTCGACAATCCTCACACCATTTACAATCCCTTTTTTTTTTCTCACCAGTCCAAGTTATATAAAGTGACAACATTGACTCACTTTATCCACAAAGATGAGACAATAGTCAACATTTTCGAACTATGCAAAGTAATAAATCCCATAGCTTTACACATTCTATTCGACTGTACAGTTTTCTGTTTAAATACTACTACTACTACTATGTGATTTATTTTATTTTACACAGCCATGTGGGTAGGACATCTGTCTGAAAAGACAACGCCTTGGGACACCCAGAAGTCGCTGGTTCAAATCTCAGGGAAAAAATTGACAGTAGAAGGCCATCTAGGAGTCATGATCAGCTCTGGCACCTTTACAACGTAACGAGTTCAGAGCCATTACACTTGCCTAATGAGGGTTTCTTCTTTGAAGTCCTTATGCTGTCAAGCCTTCAACAGAGTTCCATCCCTTTAATAAAAACCACAATAACAACAAGAACGCAACCAGATGCACACAACAAGACAAGATTACACCAAATCTGTGTATCGTAAGCACAACAAAAATATCATCAGACTTTTTTTTTACTTCCCTTTTCAGCCTTTGATGTCTTTATCCCTGCAGAGGCTGACCAGAGGATTTTAGAACAGACCTCTACTAGCCTTTCATGCCATTACCTCAAGTAGTGCCCCCAGTGATGGCTCATCGAAGAAGTCTTGCAAGAAATCAGCTTCAGCCTCCGAAGCCCCGACATCTTCAAAGGTGTCGATGTTGTCCTGAATCGTCTCCAAGGCCTCTGTCAAAAAACGACCTGACATACACCTGAGTTGAACAACATGACCCCCCACAGTTCCTCCACCCTCACTCACTATCCAACACCACACACACAAAAGAAAACCCAGTAGACATACCTCACACAGTGGGAACTGAGAAACAAGTCCACACACTTGGTTTTCCTCTGGTCACAGGTGGTCAACGGTGGTCAGTGACAATTGGGATCATGAAGATGATGCTATAAAAATCTGTTCTGGCCTAACACACCACGACAGGGTTGTACCCTACACTTCCTTTCCTTATATAACCCGGTGCTACCAGGTCCAGAAGATACAGCCATGAGACACTCACAACGTTGGTCAGGATAATTCAAGCAACTTTCTCAGAGATGCATCTACTGAGTGGCTGAAACTCAAGTGCGTGGTCCCAGTCTTGGATTCTGAGCCCACGGCAAATCAAACTTTGGGTAAGAGCTAGCTGGGGGAAAAAACAAATCCCACAATAAATGGCTCTGATGTAACTGGAACCTTACAGCCTCCCACTTGCAAGTTCATGATGCTGTTTACTTCACCACAGCAGTGGTAACTTAACAAGCATATATATAATGCTAAAAGGCACCCTCTTCAAGACAAACTATACAACCACAAGCCTGTGCTTGTAGCGTCACACATGGACATATTACAATTCAGCATTCCTTTTCACCTTTTGTAAACATTCTCTTAGTTGTAACTTGTATCCTTTAGACTGCAATCATTCTGCCTGCCAAACTACCCATTTCTGACTGTAAGTTAACACAAGAATTTTATCTAGCCCCCAATATAAGTATCCCTGAGCACTTGCAATAGCATGCACATAATGGCCTTAACATAAAGCACAACACTGGCTAAAAGCACCTAAAATCCAGGGACCTACCAGACCTTGTGCAATTTCAACTCACATCCCAATAACTTTTCAGCACCTCTAGTTATGTGGGCTCACTGAGGAGGAGTTCTAACAGTGTCTAGATTTTCTTATCGCAGACTCGTATGTCAGTAAGTATAATCTTGTTTTTAGCACCAAATGATGAGGATTTATGCAACATCATGAGCAAATGTTATCACGATACAGCATGTGATGATGACACAGTCTGTACCTTTTTGTAATTTGGAGTTTGGTGACATTTTGTATGGCCCAAATGGTTGTAAAATAGTTCCTTCTGCCTAAGATTATACTTATCAAGATTTCTCCTCCTTGTCATACATTACTGACTGGCAAATCCAAAACAACAAAAAAAAAACATGCTACATTAATAATCACTACATTGCACACACACACACACGCACACGCACGCACGCACGCACGCACACACACACACACACACACACACACACACACACACAATGTCATACACACACACACACACACACACACACACACACACACACACACATGTACACACACACACATACACACACACACACACACACACACACACACACGATGTACATACACAAACAACACACAGAATACACTCTTTCTTCCTCAGCTCCCATCTCCCCTATCCCCATCCCCTTCCAACCACACACACACACATGAAGAGTGCACACTCATACAGAGTATGTAGAGAGTAGATACACACACATACAGAGCACACACACACACACACACACACACACACACACACACACACACACTCTCTCTCTCTCTCTCTCACTTGAACCAACTGACAGAAACCACTTCATTTACCGACACTGTGACAGACACAGATCAGCCCTCTACTACACTGACATTATGAAAACAAAAAGTGACAAAATACCCAACAATGTGACAAAAGTGATTAAACAAGACCTGAACATAATTCCAGTGCACAGCTGGGAATCCTGCTGAGCCAAGAACTGACTCAGAACCTGGCAACTTCATCAGCAGATGGTGACATTACAGGACTTTATGTGTGTATTTACTGTCTGCAGTTGTGACATTATATGACTTCATGAGTGTATTAATTGTCTGTTTACGCCAAACTGTCCAGCTCCTATCAGCTCTGTGTAAATCCTGGCCCAGATCTACTGATGTGCCATGCTTCATACTGTTGATATGCGAGATAACTCACCAATGGCACTGAGTTTCTTTTCTCCGGACGGCATTGGTCTGCTTCTTTTTCTACATCATCTCTCAAGCTGTGATAACACACAGAAGTGGAAATATGGTGAAACAAACCAACCAAGAATAAATAATATCAAACCAAGTGTAATATCAATTTACACCAAACATGAGTAAGATAATCTAACACCTCCTCCATTCCCCCTCCTATCTGCCTGCCTCCTTCTAATGTACAAACTGAAAAAAAAGGTTGTATTCATGTTTCAGATCCATCTTTGAGCAAGATGTATTCATACATATTCTTGGTAAACATGGAGGTAATCTGACTAAATGTTCAGGGATTCAGATTTAACTGAAAGGCTTTACACACACACACACACACACACACACACACACACACACACACACACACATGCACCCTAACCCCAACCCACACTCCTTCCCAAATGCCAAGAAATTGACTTGCTTTACCATCATGGTCACTGTCACTCTCAGACAAGCATGACTTCGCAACATGTTCAAAGCTTCCAAAGGGTGTATATTCTCATAGGATTGAACAGCACTGATTTTCAGTTCACACATCGTGAAAACTGTTTTATGTTACGAATAGATTCCACATCATATTCCCATTCAGACGCGTTTTCCCATACAATCAATCACAACATGGCACTCACCCATAAAGTTGTATTAATCAGGATATAGCCAGCAATAGAAAAATGTATAGTATACTTCTATTATGTTGCTGTATTGATGCTGGTTTCAGTCCCATTCTAAATAAAAAACTTAAGCTGACTTTGCTCTGAATTCAATATTCATGACAGTTTTGATGTTATGTTGTACCCACTTAAAAAAAAAAGAAAAGGCACACACACACACACACACACACACACACACACACACACACACACACACACACACACACACACTTTTTAAAAATTTGTACACAAATACTACTGCTATGTGTGTAATTGTAATTTCATGTAAACACATAAATCAGATCGTTTCCATGTATTATTTCGTATTCTCTTTTCAAAGGGAAAGTAGTGCAAGGTGAATGGACATGGGGCGATGTGATCCATCCCAATTTACAAAATAGCACTTGCAGCACTTAAGACTTAAGTATTTATAACAGATTAATTCAGTTTTGTTTCACTTTCACTATCAGTACCACATTAGCTACACCATCAACCTGATTAAAACTCTCGTGTGTGTGTGTGTGTGTGTGTGTGTGTGTGTGTGTGTGTGTGTGTGTGTATGTGCATGTGTGTGCATGAGTGAGCGAGTGTGTGTGTGTGTGTGTGTGTGTGTGTGTGTGTGTGTGTGTGTGTGTGTGTGTTCACACATGCATGTACTTGAATGTATTTTTGTACCTCTAATCTCCACTTTGTATGTGTGGTGTTTTTTGTGTGTGTGCGTGCGCGCATGTTAGCGAGTATTAGTGTGTGTATGTGTGTGTGTGTGTGTGTGTGTGTGTGTGTGTGTGTGTGTGTGTGTGTGTGTGTGTGTGTGCTGATCGCTGGAGCTGTAACAGTGTACAATGTGTGAGAGAGACTAACAGACAGACTGATAGAGACCAAAATTTTGGCAATAGCTTGAGATACTGACGGAAAGAAGCTCAACAATTAATTCTGAAAGCTTCTTTCCGTCACAATAATTTATTTTCTTACGGGGTAAATGTGGATACTATTGCTCTTCACTTTTCCCTTTGAGAAAAATGCCAGCAATGCCACTAATGTTTTTTCACATAACAAACTATGTGGCCGCTTCCGGGATACACAAAATTGAGAAAAATATCGCTCCATGTTCTGTTGCTTCACAGCTAACTTCGCTAAAATATTGTTTCTAGACATACGTAATGGGTCGAGGATTCACAGCTGTCTGTCTGTATAAGGCACAGAACGACGAAGCATGATAAGTAAATAGCAACACGAACCTTTCATGTGTGTTGTTGAATCTGCTAGTACACGATTGTCTTTGTGTATGTTCCGGTGTAAAGATGCCTGTGACCAACGCACTTCCGGCTAAAGCTTTTAGGCCACACGCCACGATTAGAAACATTCGCTAAAATCTGTTGGAAGCGCACGCGAGTGTTGATGGTGTTACTTAATGGATAGGTGAGCACGCAGCCCAAAGGCGGATGTGCTGATCCGGCCGCTCTGTAGGCATGCAACGGCAGAGGTTAGGATAAGTGTCCCCTACCAGCAGGCTTGACGCTTCTAGTCGAGATGTCTCTCTTTAAACACTTGACCCTTGTGGACAGCACAACAGTCAATGGCAAAGACCTCCTATCCAATATGAAGAATACCACAGGCTCCTAGGGATGCGTTCATGCAGTCTTTGAAGCAATTGAATGGCCAACAAGTGTCTAGTTTCTCCAAACCTTGCCTGCTCAAAGAAGATCAGCTTTGAAACCCACACGTTGCCCATAAGGACCACGTGACCAATCCATCTGAGCAAAGCCTTCGTGAAATACATACCGAAGCCATATCTCTATACATATCAATGCCAAATTGACTCTCACAGTTTTAGTAGTCTTTATAGAAAGGAACCAATAATTTTTTTTTCTTCTTCGCCGACCTGCTCCAAAGTGACAGAACAATCAACTGGTTGATTGCGGACGCTTTCCTGGAAGGAGAAAGAAACAATTTTGTGCCTCCATTTGCAATTTAAAGGGTACAAACTTTCAGCGCGCAAGCATGGTCCAAAGTCAGTAGTAATTAATTCGTGTTGAGATACACGCATTAAATCTCAGTCACACCTCTCGTCGTCCCCACCCCCACTCCAATATCAATGGAGCCTGCACTTCCCCTGGGCCCCTCCCCCGCCCTCTCTCTCTCATTATTAGTTCATTCTGAGAATACCTGAGCGAGCAGGCCACCGTTGTAATGGAGGGAGATAAGGGGTGGGAAGACGGTAGGGCTATTATGGACCCCTCCAGCCCCTTCTACCTCCTCCGGTCTTCTCTCTCTCCCCTCCCCTCTGCCTCTCTCCATTCTCCAGCCTCTCTCCATTCATGCTGCTTGGACACACCATGTCACGTATTAGAGGGTGAAGAACACAACTTGCAGCTCTACTCTGCATAAATGGCCGAGGATTATTAAGGGATGGAAACAGGGGAAGACCGGCGCGGTGGGGGGGGGGGGGGGGGGGGGGGGGTACACACATCTGCAAAAGGTCTGTTGTGTTGATAGAGAGGTGCATGTGTTTACCGATGTGTTTTCTTTCTTCAACTGAACCATTGTTCCTTCTAGACTCTGTCTCTCTCTCTCTGCACACGCGTGTGTGCATGTCAGCTTAAGATGAGGCCAGTGATGCCTTGGTAAGCATGCAACACTGCTGCCACTGAGAATTATACCACAAAATAAAAGATATGCATACTTTAAAGTAGGTGATCTGTTCCTGCTCTCCATGGCACTCACTCCCTCCACAAGAGGGGGAAGGGGAAGGTGGAAAATGGAAATTGTGGTAGGAAGGAAGAACAAACAAGTGGTTAGAGAAGAAAATTCCTCTACCCACTCTGCAGTTCTACTCATCAATGAATTTAGTAGCCGCTATTGCTTTAGTTTGTGTTTTGTTACAGAGTAGGGGGTGGCAGAGATGTTGGCTGCTGATTCCACTGCCCCAAACTGCCGTATGAACTTGTTTTTTTTTTTGCAGATGGGTGTCTGGGGTGATGATGGTGTCTTGCCTTGTCACTCTTATTTTTGAGTGCCATGTGAGGCCAACTCAAGAATAAGGCAGGACACTAGTCGTCAAACCATTGCAAAGATCTATGAGCACTCTGTGCCTGTGAGGGACATTCCAACCACTCCCTTCCCCAAAGGGAGGGCCCTGCAGGTCATGCCAGTCTCAAATTAGAGAACGGGAGCACCTCATCATAGTCGAATTGCACAGCCACAAGAGCCATCTTCTGGCAATACAGGCTGCTGATCCAGAGAAGTTAGGCGGTGTCACCCATGTCTATCCGTCTCCTAGGCAACGTTTGCTGGTAATGCAACCTCCCTGCAGATATGGACGACAACGATGACAACAGATCAGTCTGTTGATGGTTGATTTAATGCCCTCACAGCATGAGAATGCATGCTATTACTAAAGACACAGGCGAGGCCGTCTGATGCACTGTTAGTTCTTACAGTTCATTCAAACCCTGGTGCTTAATACCCACAATCTTACTGCTCACATTCAGCATCCTGTTCATCATAGTTTGATTTTCCACACGGAGGCCAAGCACTCGTAGCAACATACAATACCTTGTCTAGCACAATCGTACTTTTTTTTTCTCACTTCGACTTCCGTACCAGCAGATCAAAGAGAAAGTTACAACAGGTTTATTCAAACATTTGCAAGAGTTATGTAAAATGCTGGAATTAGTTCATACCTGGTGTTTATGAATTTCTGCAAACGATAAACACAGGTTGCAGGTTCGATCCCACAGGTGACAAACATAAAAACCAGGCATTTCGGATGCTCGTCTGAAAGTGTTGTTAAAGATGATGTCAGTGTACTGTAAATACCCCCCACCCACCCCTTCCTTTGATCCTCTTTCACACATTCTTCCTCTCCTCCCGCAGGTCATATACACACACACACGCACACACACACGCACACATGCAACGCATACAGTGGCACACACTGATAGGTGCCCAAGGTCCGACCAGCATGTTGGGCTAGTGCGCAGTCAGACATCTGCCAAGTTGTAGTCATGAGACCTGAAGAAATTCCTCATCTTAAGTCATTATTCGCATATCCATCAGCTTTAAATTGTGCACAGTGTTGTCTCGAAACTTAGCAGATGTGATGTAGCATCTGTGGACTGGTCCGAATGCAGCGACACCTCAATGAAACTGAAAACTTCCTCTCTCCTCCCTTGCCAGGAATGGTTCTCCCTGTCTACCACCATACTGATCAAACTTGGCGAGTGCAGATGTTAATTTCCACATGAATGCAATCAATGGAAACTAAACGTTGCCAGGGAAAGCTTCCTTGCTGATGTAGGTTCTTTATGCAGTAGGTTTGTGCTGCATCACAATGTCATTTTATCGTCTCATCTGGTTTCTGGAGGGCGAGTGACAAGAGGGCGGCTTAGGAGTAAAAGTGGTGGATGAGAAAGGGTGCGAGATGTTGGATGAAAGGGTTGTAAAATGGTGAGTGAAAAGTGAAGAGTGGTGCATGAAAGTGGTAAAGGACGTCGAGTGAAGAAGGGGTGTAGGATTATGGGTGAAATGGGCATAGGCGTGTGGTCATGTTCTATGAACTGAAAATGAAATCCATCATGCAAAGTTGTTTTATGCCAAACTCAAATCTTTTCCCACAAAGTATCTGTGTGTGCATCATCTGTCATATGTTCATTTTTGTGTATGTGTGTGTGTGTGCGTGTGTGTTTTCAGCAAGCTTTCATGTGAATAACTAGGACCAGTTATACCATCTGTTCTTGAAGATATCCTATTCTCAGGCTCAGACAGTGTTAGTACACGTTTGAAGACCCTTCCCCTGCCACTGTTGTGTTATTTCATTGTACCAGCATCAAAAAGAGTTATTACATCATCTTGCACAGTTTTGATTTGTTTTGCTGCCATCTTCCACTCTGAATGAAAAAATTCAATATTGCCTTACATTGTGTTTCTCTCAATAAGTCTCTAACTTTGCTGAGTCAGCACATGCCTTCAGATACTTCAGAATTAAAATCTTCCTAGACCTCTCTCTCTCTCTCTCTCTCTTTAAGACACACACATACTTGAGCTTAATGCAGAAACAGAAAGAAACTGAGATAAGAAGCAGATACAGCAATATCAGAAGATGCACAAATTCATATCATAAACATTTTAATAAATCTTTGAATAATGTGATTATTCTGACACTAACAGATCAAACTGAAGTCTACAAAATTATAAACTGGAACACATATTTTGATTGTAGATGGACACAGAGACAGATCATTCCACTGCAAACAGCTGATTATATGTGCAGTGATGATTAATCTCCAAGGCAATTTGTTCTCATCTTTTGTTACATGTAGTGATGTACTCTGAACACTTGTCTACTTTGACAGTGCCTTCATTTTTCATTCTTCAACATCCAGTGAGTATTTTTTTTTTAATTAATAAATCATTCCCATTGTTTTCTTCCCACATAACCATCTAGCATGAGCTACTATGCTTGTCATAAAAAAAAATGGTGGTTCTAGTTATGTCAATACTGTTTTATAAAATATGGCCAGTATTACAGAATCCTGTGTGTAACCCAACTTTGTCAAAGTTGTAAATGTCAATACTGTTTTATAAAATATGGTCAGTTTCACAGAATCCTGTGATACCCAACTTTAACTTTACATGAAATGAAGCCAACTTTTTTCTAGTTTGCCTTCTCATGTTCTTCCAAATTCCACTTCAAAAAAAAAAAAAAAAAAAAAATTAGATATGAAAAAAAGTTCAGCATGCAATGGTTCTATTATCTTTTCATAGATGGGGGAAAAAGTAATATCTATGATTAGAAGCCTTTTTCATGCCTTTGTTTAAATTTCTTTCATACCCTATTGAACAGAAGAGCAAGTGTTAGTTCTAAAAACATGCAAACTTTAATTGCTCTCTGAACTTGGCAAGTCATTGCATGGTAAAGAGACCGAAAGACCACCCACTTCACAACTGACAAGTACAGTGGTATGTTTACATCAACAACATGGGCAGACACTATGGCAGCAAGATTTCTTTATCAACATCCACTCACAATAGACATGAACAACACATCTCAGTGACTGATCCTGAATGGCCACAAAATGAATTACAAGTATCTTTCAGAAAAATCTTCACGTATTCTATGACACTGTCCATAACACTGATCCATACTTACAGTTTGTGTTGTTTCCCTAGCACATGCTTTTCTTGATTCACAGACAAAAAAAAGTTGATATTTTAGCCTGCTTTCAACTGCTTAAGCTTTAGATACACTCCTATGTATTGTGCATATCCTCAAAGCCTTGCCTATTCATCTTCTCTGCTGGTACCCTTTCCAAATTATAATGTCCACTGACTTTGCGATGCATGAGTATCTGTTCTGTTAGGCATTGTCCACATAAGTGAGATTCCACATACTGGTCTAGTATAGACACAGGACTGCTGCAGGTAAAAATCAACTTTAAACCAACAAGATGAAGAATAATTAAGCAAGTATGACTCATGAATAATGAAAGCAATGATCTTTCAAACAATGAGATAACTGAATGAATTACTAAATCATTCAGCACAAAATAAATTTGACTTCAAATGGAAAATGAACAGAAATATTTTCTATAAAAAATGCCCTTTTCTTAATCGATAGCCTCCACATAAAAAAAAAAAGAAAAAGCAAAAAAGGTTTGAACGCCATCTCAAAATAAACCTAAACAATAAACAATTCATTTGAAAAGTCTGGATACAAATCTTAAACACTGTTGCTCAATCTCTGAAAAACATATTCAGTACGTCTATATCCACTGCTCAGTAAAACTGAATGTCTAGCATTACAATGATTTGTTTTGGAATATGTGTCTGTCTACTTGAGAAAGCCATTCAACACACACACACACACACACACACACACACACACACACACACACACACACACACACACACAAATACAAATCAGCTTTCATTTCATATTACAAAAAAAAAAAAGAAAATCATCTGCACCCCAAACCATCCAGTCATCCTGAATACAGTTTTCAATCTAAGTCCAAAATAACCTAACCTGTCTACAGGTGTCAATGAGATCAGGTCATGATAAAATAAAACAACAATAATGAGAGAGTGACAACATATGAACACTGGATGAACAGAGAAGATCATGAAGTCGATGTTAGACCACTCTGCGGACTTCAAAGAAGCGCTTGAGATAGTAGACTTGGCCCAAGGACATGGCCACCAGCACCAGAGCTTCAAAGAAGGCCCACAGCACAACCCTGGAGTTGGTGTTGTCGTTGACTGAAACACACCATAGGTCAACTTCTACAGGGAAAAGTCACACACCACAGGTCCACACAGGTCACCACTCAGTTTGTCAACTTCTACAGGGGAAAGTCAAACACAAAAGTCAGGAAAATTATTACTATCACTACTTGTATATTGCTTGTTTCTTGTTCTTAAAGAATTAATCTACACAGTGATGCGAGGAATCACATTCACAATGCCTGGGAAATGACAAGAGAGCATAGATCATAAATTACTAATCTCCATGGTAAATGACAACTCTCCATTTAATGACAAATGACATCAACTGATGAACATTTAAACATATGCGCATGCACACAAGGTTCTAGCACAAACATATCCATACGTGCATGCATGCCCTCACGCACATGCCTGAACCCACTGACTGGCCATTTATCCACCGACACATTACATCTCTGTTTTAGTCTCTATCTCCCATCATGTAATCCCTGTTCTTCTGATGATCATTTCCCAAATTCTGTTGTTGAAACAAAATCCTTGGCCAACGCCACATCACTGTGAGAGTCCTACAGTCTGGGAAAACACTTGCGGGCCCCATTATTCAACACCCCACTTCTGCAGCCTCATCTTTTTGATCCTTTCTTAGGGCCTAGCTGTTTAGGAAGTCTTTTTCTTTATAACATAAATTTCAGAAGTACCTTTCATCTACACTGTAAATACACTTTGTGTGTGTGTATATGCATGTGTGTTTGTTGAGAGAGTGGGACTGGGTGAACCTGTGTGTGTGTGTGTGTGTGTGTGTGTGTGTGTGTGTGTGTGTGTGAGAGAGAGAGAGAGAGAGAGAGAGAGAGAGAGATTGTACATAAAAGAACAGAGGGAGCGTTTGTTCATGAGTGTGTGTGTGTGTGTGTGTGTGTGTGTGTGTGTGTGTATTTGGACTCCTAAGATCTGCAAACAGTGGCTGTCCTTGTCTTTCAGAGAACTGAGGAGGGGTAGTGAGGATGGGGGAGGGAATGGGCAGGGCAGGGGTGGTGAAGTGTAGGAGGTACGCATGGAGATTGTTCTAAATAATGTGATTTCCTTTTTTCAATCTCTATGTTCTTTTTCACTTGTTTTATGCCTGTAAAGAGTTTTGAGCTCAGCTGGAGAAAAAGCACTCAATCCATTTTCTTTGTAGTTATTTCTGTAAACATACACACGCGCACACACGCATGAACGCATGCATGCACGCCCGCTCATGCACACACACACACACACACACACACACACGCACACACACACACACCATATTCAAGTGATTTTACCACATAACCAAGATGTGGTATGGGTTCATATACTGGCACTGTTCTCAGTCATAAGATGCAAGTTAGTTGTTGTTACAATCTCCATTGCAGACATTCAATGGACTATGAGGAACTGCTCAAAAGAACCTTTCGTTGCTCCATTTATCCTATTGTATGGTTATTTTCACACTATGCTGTGGTCTGTTAGCACAAATATAGAAACCAAAGTGATATGGATCCAAGCGGTGTGAGTGACAAGGCATTTGACTGTAGAATGACAAAGAAGTGGAAGTGATGCTGCACTGTCTGCTAGAGACAGTATATGCTGACAGAGGCATCAATTACTGAGTTAGCCACGAAAATGGCCAAGCAGAGCTGACTAACTGCCACAACCAGCAAGAATTTGACATGGTAGAGTATATGATGCTAAGCTTAAATTTTGATTTCAAAACATGTCTGCACTTGCATATGCATGAAAAATGGGAGTTAAAATCAGTATGAAGCCTGTACATGTGTTGACCTTGGCAAGGAAAAATCCTGCACTACATTTCACTCACAAAGTTTTCCCTGGGGTTGAACGTATCACCTTCAGACTGAAAAATTAATGCTCTGACCACTTGTCCCTCATACCCATACACAGCATGCTAACAGTGTGTGCGCTCACTTGCTCTGTGGGACACGCTCTCTGACTTCCATGTACTCCTGTTCATGTTTGGCTCCAGTCAGAGCTGTAGACAACTGGTTCACCATCTCCTCCAGTTTGTTGTGGGACCCTGACACAACCAAGACACACACATGATGTTACTGACAAACTTTGATACATACTATATATCATCTTTTCCAGTTTGTTGTGGGACCTGAAATGACCATAACTAACAAATCAGGTCCTGAACAAAACTATGATGTGCACACTATGCACCATCTTTTCCATTTTGTTGTGGGATCTGAAACAACCATAACACGTAAATGATGTCCTGAACAAAACTTTAATGTACACATTATATATCATCTTTTCCAGTTTGCTGTGGGACCTGAAATAACCATAACACAAATGATGTCCTGAACAAAGCTTTCATGTAACACATTATACATCATCCTTTCCAGTTACTGTAGGACCAATACCTCCTTGACAAAACTTTGATTTATACATTATACATCATCTTTTATGGTTTGTTGTCAGACCCTGAAACAACCACAACACACACAAATGATGTCCTGGACAAAGCTTTAATGTACACATTGCACATCATCCTTTTTAGGTTGTTGTCAGACCCTGACTGAAACAACCACATCACATAGACAACATCCTGAACAGACCTTTAATACATATTACGTAAATAATCTTTTCCAACATATCTACAACATGTATATAATAGTAAATACCCTGAACAATATTTTGATATAATCACATATCCTCTGTTTTGGTTTGCCGAGGGGCTCCAACACATCTACAAAACACAAGTACTGTGATGTAATAAACTATGATGCTGTTACGAAGTTAAAAAAATTATAAAATCACTGTCTCTCCTGGTTCATCGTCACATGGCCCTGACACACCCACAATGAGGTCATTTATACTTAAAAGTCTTGACAAGTGTGATACAGATCTCTTCCAATCTGCTTTAATAGTCTGACACACCCTGAATACTTAATAACATCATGATAAAAAATCTGATTTATTACCTACAGACTCTATCTTTTTCAGTTTGGGGGGGGGGGGGGGGGGGGGGGGGGGGGCTTGACATATACACAACAACAGACATCATGGAAAAAACTCTGATACCCATAAATCATATAGACAAAGTCTTTTTTTCCATATCAGTGGATATGGTCACCATTTTTTGGCTAATTTAATGTGGGACTCTGATACACTCAAACACAAACACCAGGAAAATTAGTGTGATACCACTGAAACTGGACACCATGCTCATCTAGTAGCAGCACTTGGAATTGACATATTCTATGACACACAAATGTTATGAAGAAGACAGACACTCAAGGATCATACAGAATATCACCTTTTCAGAAACTGTTGACCATGAAGACACCAACTTTTAAAGGCACACAATATCCACCTTTCAGTAACTGTGTGACCATAAGACACACATGTGCACAAATAGCATCATGAAGAAAAGAAAACTGATACATTTCATTTACACTGACCATCTCTTCCAGTCTGTGCTGTACAGTGCAGGGGTCTCATCATATAATAAGTCCAAACCTGTTAACCTAAGGTGTCAAAATCAAACCAAAATCAATTTATCATCTCTGAAGAGAAAGCACATTGTGGTTGCACACCTACCATCATGCAATGATAATTTAGATTAACAACAACTAAAAAGAAAAAAAACAGTACATGCTAAGCAACATGTATCAAAATTACATAACTTACATTATAAGGAGCAGACTTGTAATATACTTGTAAAGTTGTATACAAGTACCACTTACAGTCACATTAAATAAATCTAGACAAACATTCACATGCTGGAATGCACACAACTTTCATGTCCATGGACACTGTACCCATGGACAGTGCCCCCCCCCCCCCCCCCCCCCCTTTATGCATAAAACCCAGAGCATACAGGGTGCATTTCTCAGGAGCCAGTGGAGGAAGGTGGTAGTTTGGCTTTGTATAGAGCTTACCGACTCCCTACTACTTCAACTAGGGAATGTGACCAGTGGGGCTTGTGTCTATTCCGTAACATGATGTAGTAAGTTACATAGCTGACAATAACAGAACATCCTTTTGATTTCATTCCACATTTTATTGGCCGTACCCAAAAATTTTCATAAACACATATTTCAAGATCAAACCTGGGAAATTTCAAGCTTTTTCCAACAAAATCTGAATTTTGGGAATGGACTTTTAAAAGAGAAATTCCAGAATTTTGGAGGGTTCGCAGCTATTTGAATGGCTTCTCACCCTACAATGTTTACCACTAACAACTGAAATACTGTTACAATTTGACTCTAACACTACTGAAATACAGTTACAATTTGACTCTAACACTGCTGATAGTGGTCAGTTTTGGCGGTTTGGGTCACAAATGATAAATTAATAATGTACAGCAGTAAGATAGGTATCTTCCTGCTACTTATAATTCTTGTAATTATTTAACTTGTTCATACAGAATGTGAAAATATCTGGCCAACTGTTTAGTGATGAACTCTGATTCAGTTTTGTGCTGATGTTCTAGATTCAGGTGGAAAAAAAAAACTTAAAAAAGCAACCGTTTCATATGATGATCTCCTTTGCATTACAAAAAGTCTGGGAGCTAGGCTAAAATACCTTGACCAACTAAAGAATTTGATTTAAGGATCACAGTCTCTCATAATGCTGATATTTAAAAGAACCACATGAAAACCGATTGATACAAAGCCAACAGTGGCAAGTCATAATCAATACATGTGTTTTCTTTATCAACCAACAGTGGCAAGTCATAATCAATACATGTGTTCTTTATCAACATTTTGGGAAAGCACATGCTTGGCTACTGACAGCTGAGTCTGAATATATGCATTCATAGTTGTGTTTCCTTTTACTGCTGCAAAGATGGTCTTTACCTTTTCAAATCCTTTGCACACTCACATTACAACTTACTAGCATACATTTATCAAATCACTTGTAAAAAAATTTTTTAAAGGAAACATCTCAAAATAACTGTATTGAAGCCACAGTAAACTAGAAAGAGATCACACACACACACACACACACACACACACACACACACAAACACACACACCACACACACACACACACACATTTTTTGTGGTCTTACATTCTTGGTACTGCTACTGGTTTGACATACCAATATTGAAGCATGTGAAATTCTACCAGAGGCTTCAATGATTTTGTGCAAGTAACTGGGAACATAAATGAAGCTCACATAGTGTTACTAGTACATAGTACAGTAAAGTACAAAACTGAAGTCTCACCATCGGCATCTGCGCCTTTCTCTGGTTCCTTGTCTGCAATGCGGTTGCTGGCGATGTCCATGGAGAATTTGACCACTTTGGGCGTCATGGTGGACATCTTGTTGCCGAAGCAGTATTATATACGCCATCCATGTGGGCGGCAAAGGTATACTTTCCATTGGACTCCCTCTCCCCTTCATGGATCACTTTGTTGTCAGGGCCATAAATCTAGAAGCAAAACATCCATGAAGTATTATTAATCACAGTCATCAAAAATCTAACAGAGAACAGTAAGAAGTTTATATTTCATCATGAACTCAGGCGCATCTACAGAGAACAGACACTTATGAAAGCTGAAAATTAAAATAAGTAAACCTCCCTTCCATCCTCTGATCCCACATGCCTGGGTTAGTACTTTAACACATCAGACTGTTCCTCTCACATTCTCACTATTGCATGCCCATCTGTCTCATCCTCTCTCTCTTCTTCACCACAACCACTTGGCACCCTCATCCTGTTGGGGTCTGTCTTGGGCTGTTCCGTTTGTTTTCCCACTACAAGCAGTTTTTTTTTTAAAATCCCTTACAGTATTGCCAGATTTGGCCATGCTTGATGACCTCCCTCTCCATCCCCACTCTCTCTTCCTCCCTGGGTGAGGGTCTTTCCCAAATCTCTTGAAGTGGCAGAGAATGGCACCAGATGATACTTCCCTTTTCCCATTTCTTCAAGTGGTGTCAATCAATAACAACTATGTCTCTTCTCAACAAAAATCACATACACACACACTGACACAGACACAAACACACACACACACGCACACACACACACATAAACACACATTCCCCACACACGTTGGACAGCACAGCCATAAAAAGTTGGTCTGAAAACCAAGGTCTGACCAATGTCTTGGACTATTGCATAGGTCAGGTGTCTGCTAAGTCACGTCCATGAGACCTTTGTCTGGTCTTCTTGCTTGGCTGATGTGGTTTAGAATACATGGTCTAGTCTGCACACAGTGGCACCTCTTTGAGGAAAATGAAACTGAAAAAACGTAAACTGACCAATAAACACAGGCCTCATTTTTAACAATATGCGGCAGCTTCAAAGTACACTTGACTCCAGCACTTTGATTAGCTTCAGCATGGGCAGCGATTCTGAAATTTCCTCTTACTTTCAATGTTTCATCTGTCTGATGGTAGAACCCCCCCCACCCACAGAGAAACTTTCATTTGTGCCCTTTTTTTTCCCTTTACTTCCTGACTGTTGATCAACTTTATCCTCCTCCAAAACCCCTTTAATTTGTGCTATTTTGTTCTGATTGGTGGCAGATTGTTTTCCTTCAGAAACTTTTCCTTAGTGCTACTTTTCAGTTTTACCTAAACACTGTGGCCCTTTTTCTCATAAACTTCCATTTGCACTGCTTACGCAAGGCTAATTTACTTGGACTTATTATGGATTATTTTTAAAGAAGTGAAATGTGAAAATGAATGGTGTTTGAACCCTGGAACAAACAGCTTTATCATGTTTTATGTCTTGTGCTTGTGTGTGTGCTCTGTGACCTGTCCTCTTGCTGTCATAGTGGCTACTATCTAGTCAGACCTTATCGGTTTGACAAGAGGGAGGGAGAGCGCAAGTCAGGAGTGAAGAAGATAGGGATGAGGGTGAGAGAGACAGAAATCTTCAAAAAGCAATTCAACACAGAATTCAATGAGTTCCTCTTCCAAGAAATTCTGGGCAAAGTGTGACACACCACCCAATACATTGCCCACTATGGACAAGAGAACACCCCTGTATAAAGGTTATGAGGAAATGGCTCAACAGTCTAAACCCTGAGAAAGCATTTGGGTTTGATAACATCAATTCATAGGTCTTGAAGGAACTGGCAAACAACATCACTCCATCAACTGTTTCACATTTCAGTCCTCAGATAATATGGGGCCCCTACCACTGGACTGGATGGCTGTCAATTTATATCACTCCAACGTTTAAAAAAAGATGGTGGAATATAAATGATCTCACCAATGACAGACCGTTATTACTGACAAATATATGCCACAAAGCACAGCGTCTTGATTAGGATCACCATGGATCACGTTTATAACCATGGCATACTGTGCAACAACCAATGTGGCACTAGGTCATGTGAGACCCAACTGACCACAAGTACATAATTTATAAGAAACTTGTAACCTCCATTTCAAATGTTCGAGGAACTGACATGGGTTGTAGCTCCCTTCAAGAGCAGAATGATGTCCATTAAGTACATTCATTTGTGTGACATCCATTATAGTGACATCCTGTTACAGTTGTATCTCATAACAGCGACAAACCCGGTTTCTCTTATGAACAGGCAGTCAGATTACTCACTTGCTCACTTATGAGATTATGTGAACATGTGTGTGAGTGAGAGTTTCTTATGCCAGTGTGTGTGCTTGTGTATATATGTGTGTGTGTGTGTGTGTGTGTGTGTGTGTGTGTGTGTGTGTGTGTGTGTGTGTGTGTGTGTGTGTGTGTGAGTGTATGTGTCTGTGTGTGTGTCTGTGTGTGTGTGTGCGCGCACACATGCACACAAATGTCCGAGAAGAAATCTTGGGGTATCAGTGGATGAAAAAGGTTTTTGACCAATTGACTAGGTGCTGAGGAGAGAGATGAAGTGTATCTTACACATACTTCAAATACACATGTGCACTCACAACTCATGCACAATCAGCACACCCACCCTCCCACCCCCACACACACACACACACACACACACACACACACACATACACACACACACACACACACACTGTGCTCATTTTTACTCACACACACAAACACAAACAGAAATGCTCTCTAAACAAGCACACAAATGTATACTGATACACATGATGTAGACATTCACAGCACACTCTCACCATGCACCTACACAATCAAGTTTGCATGGACAAGTTCTAACTCACACTCATCGCACGCACACATACAATTTTGTCTTTATAGTGGTACATCACTGATGTGGTATATTGCTAAAGTGGGAAGTCACTTCAGTCGATATAATTCTACTACACTCACTCCACTGAACATTGCCTGAATGGATGTCTGTTAAGCAGGATGACACTCTAAAGTGGCTCAGTCTCCAAGATCGCTGATGAGCAGCCTATCTGGCTATATAAGTACATTGTAAAGGATCAACATTAAACTTGTACAAAACATATCAAAAGCAAATTTCAAGAACCACCATCTCAGTTCCCCCACCAGCATTACATACTCAATAGTTGTTATGTTATCCCTGGTTTAGAATACAATATCAGCAGTTCTTCTTTTTTTTTCCCCTTTCTGTGACAAATACAAATACAGAACAGTTTTATCCCAGGGCACTTATGTAGCCAACAAACTTTATCTAACAAATAAAATATCCATAAGACGTGCTACAAAGCTATTAAAAGAATGCAAAGATAAATCTTATGCAGAAAGATTACAATATTTGAATCTACATTCATTAAAAGGCAGAAGGATAAGAGGTGATCTCATACAGACGTACAAAATATTTAATGGATTTGATGATGTTTGTGTTGACTCACTCTTTTCTCTTCCACAACATAACATCACAAGAAATGCAGAAGGAAAGATATTTATTCAGCACTGTCGTACTAACAGAAGAAAATTTTCCTTTTCACACAGAGTAGCCCCTTTATGGAATGAACTCCCTACTTACATAAAATTTGCAGAAGACACTAACAAGTTCAAGAATCTCTTGGATGTAATTCCAAAGTATAAGGAACTTTTCAACCATTTTGATGATTAAAATGCCATATTAGGCTTAGTGTAACAAAATGACAATTGCGCATTCAACACCTGTACTTTTAACAAAAAAGTATTTGGCAAAGAGGGGACGTACATAGCCGCGAGGCCTAGGCTTTTGAACCAGTCCCTATTACTACTACTACTACTACTACTACTACTACATAACACATCATATTATATAGTCAATAATGAAGTGTTTTTGACAGCAGCGAAGATAATGAAGATGGATAAATCCACGAGGAGGATGCTGTCTTTTTTCTTTTCTGTTTTTTTTCTTCTTTTTTTAAGGGTAGACTTCCCATTCCTATGACATGAAATCTGATTGTAGATTGTGGTCAAAATATGCATCATATGGAACTTCTGTGATCCAAGTTCCGGGTTTGAATTAGATGCATTGGCAGTTTCTAACTCGAACTCGGAAACGTCAATGTGTATATCAACTAATTAGAATCAATCTCACTAAAACTTCATGAGCACTCACTTTGATATCAATATCCAGAAATCCACCTTCGGCAACTTCGAAGATCAAACCCATTTTCGTTCCAGACGACACTTTATCAAAGAAGCATTCCTCTGCATTTGCGTCCACGCTAATAAAATAGGCTACAGAGTATTGGACACATAAAAAAGATACCAAAACTGTCGTAGCACAAGGTATGTAAATCATGTTTGATCCTTCTTGTTTCTGAAATAAAGTCTGGCACGCAACGTTGATCTCTGCTTAAAACAGCATTTGTTGATAGGCAAGCGCGGTGATGCCACGTACCGGTAGTTTTAGAGCGCATGCGCAGGCCTGTGCAAGTCCACTTTACGATTTCCTGTCGATCAACAGTTGGCTGTACACCACTTAGATGAAAGCACAAAAGAGCAGAAAAGGATAATAAGAATCCCTAATAACCAGAGGATGTTCCCCCCCCCACCCCCACCCCGGCCCATGCGCATACAAAGGCAATGGACGACAACAATAACAAAAAGAAAAGAATACATGATGTCAACGCACAAACATTAAACTTTGCTTCAATAAATGTTGGCGAACCGCCAAGTGTAACGTGGACAAACGAGTCACAAGACTGTCTTGTGACTGTTTGTCCACGTCACTCTTGGCGGTTCGCTAACATTTACTTAAGATTTGTTTAGATTTCCGCCTGCAGTCGTCTCACTTTACAATTAAACTTTGCATTCGAATGTCCATCGGTTAGCAAAACACACAAATTCGCATGGCGAGCAAGTGTCACCGGAAAAGAAGAAAAAAAAAAAGTGGGGTGGGGGAATAAGAGGATGGAAAAAGAAAAACCTCACTAGCAAAATAGGAGGTTGGAGGCATATCACACACACACACAAACACACACACACACTGATTCCAGAACATTTCCCTTCTGACAGGGGAAAAAAGAGATACATATTAAATGCTATTACTAACAGCAGTTGGAATAAATGGGTTCTGTATTTTGTATAAAAACCATCCGTTATAAGTTAAGCCTAATCTGAATTGAGCAAAATCGTCTGTCTGTGCCTGGGTAAAGTTTCATCTACACGTAAAAACTTTTCAGCTGCGACGTTCTTAACTAATTGTGATGCGTCGACCAATATGGCAATAGTATAAAAATGTCGACACTGTACAATTTGGTGATGTTTCCAACATCACATATCATATATGTGAACTTCTAAAGGAGAAATTAAGGATTGTAAATGGAAATGGAAGAAAGGGATATAAAGAAATAAGTTACTTAGAGTAAACAATGGGTAATCAAAATAAAGGAATATATTGAATCCCATGTTTCAAATGAAATCATTTGGAAACAAGAGACCACACAATAAAAGCAAAGTGGTCAACTCAAATGAAAATGAGTTTCGAAATGGCAGGCGAAGTCGTGAAAAGAAATGTTGAACTGAGCTACAGAGCCACCAAATGAATGTTTCAAGCTGAAGTAACGAGCCTCCACCTACCGGTCTTCTTAAGGCAGGACACTTACAACAACAACAACAACAACAAAAGGAAATAAATGTATGGTGGAATAAACAGTGGTGCAGATGAACGAGTTCTCAGTCATTCTGAAAATGACTTAATGGGAATGGGGTCAGGGTGAGGGGTCAGGGTGAGGGGGAAGGGGATCATGAGAGACAGGATAAAGAAGACGACATTGAGACGTTGCTAAATTCTTCACTGACAGCAGTACGGGAATCATTCAGCTACAAATTTGAACAGAACTAACTGTTTGTGTCCAGGCAGAGACCACTTTTGTCTCCTGGATGAGAACTCTTCAGTGTCACGGTCTTCAGTGGCTGTGACAGTCCATCTATGGCATCTTATACTAACTTGTGATGTTTCCAACACTTCATTATGCTTCAATGACATTTTAATAAAGAATTTCATAAAAACACCAGAGCAGTTAAAAAAAAGGTACTGTTTCAAACAGATATCCGTTATTGTTATCAATCTTGGCGAAAAGGTTCGGAAATGGGAATTACTCATCGTTTGCACGTATTTTGCAACGTTTGACAGGAACCTAAAGCAAACCATTCTAAATTTGGAAGACAGGAAGTGTTTTCTTTTCATCGTGACGTCACGATTTTATTTCTATCACGTGTTTCCCAGCTTCCCGTCATTGATCGGCCAAGCATCATCTGACTCATTTGCAAGTTCTCCATGATCTGATATGGAAATAGTACGGTGGGGGTCGTACAGATTTCAATGGATTGTCGACGCTATATTACTAGTTCTCAGATCATGGCATCCGAACTCAGTCAAGACGTTCCCGAGGTTTCAGTCACTGATGTTTACGATCAAGCCGCGGGAATAGCTCGCGAGTTTGACAAACTGATTCACAGCTACGGCAACGAATCCGTCACACAGTTGATGCCCAAAGTTATTCACGCATTGGAACAGCTGGAATGTCTAGCATCGCGGTATGAGAAAGACAATGAAGAAATTGCAAACCTGAGGTCGAGCGTAGAGAAACTGGAGGCAGAGAAAGCGGAAAAAGCACAAGAGAGGGCGAAATTCGAGCAGGTGGGTGTCTTTTTGTGGCAAAGTCCTGTAATTTAATTTTTTAGAGCCCCCATTTTCCTCCGCTCTGTCTCATATATCTTTACTTCTCACCCCTATCCCCAGTGTTTGAAATGGAATGAATTTGTGTTGTGGTACGTATTAAGTTAGAACTGTATTGGATCTTTATTTTCTTCGTTTGTCAGATTGTGATCATGGGAATGGCCAGGTGAAGGAGCACGTATGTTTTGACACTACCCACTCTCAGTCTCAAAGCCTTTCAGTTTAAATGGAAATAAAGATTAGCTTTGTTAATTCCATTGATCTGCGCAAGGAATGCTTTCAGAACATCAATACAATTGGTATGTATGGCACCCTACTGCATCAGCACATGATTCTTTGAAAATGTTCCAATTCAACATCAAAGATAAACGGGAAAATCAAACCTTTGGACTTGCGGGTTTATAGTTTATACACAGGTGTGTGCATGATTTATTTGAAATATGCATTAGTATTCAATAATTTCGGCACCACGCCAGATATTTGTTCATGTGAAATTTTGGCTGGTTTACCAAGGAAGAGCAGATTACCACGGCTTTTTTCAAATTTGAGGCTCCCCACCCCCACCGCCACCCCCAGCTCCCCTCCAGCCTGCCTGCTTTGATTTGTTTTTGTTTTATCAAAGTGGATGTGTTTTCATCAAAGTGGATGAGTATGATGTTTTACCGGAAACCCCCCCCAAACCCCTGGAAACCTTAGAAATACCGGAAACCCCATACTAAACAAAGAATATTTAAAACAATCATTTTTTGCATGTGTTGTGTTTACCTATATAGTGTGTGCACATGTGTGTGTGTGTGTGTGTGTGTGTGTGTGTGTGTGTGTGTGTGTGTGTGTGTGTGTGTGCATTTGTGCGCTTATGTGTATGCGTACATGTGTGCGCGACCACCGAAACCCCAGAAATACCGGAAACCCCCTATTAAACAAAGAATATAACAATGATTTTTTGCGTGTGTTGTGTTTGCCTATGTAGTGTGTGCATGTGCGTGTGTATGTACATTTGTGTGCTTATGTGTATGCGTGTGTGTGCGCGCGTGTGTCGGCATGGACGTGCACATGCACACATGTGTATGTGTGTGGGTAACAGCGAGCGAACGTACGCACACACGTCCCTGTGTGTGTGTGTGTGTGTGTTGTGTGTGTGTGTGTGTGTGTGTGTGTGTGTGTCAGTGTGTGTGTGTGTGTATGAGTGCGCGCACTGGTGTATGTGCATGCGTGCATGCATGTGTGTGTGTGTGTGTGTGTGTGTGTGTGTTGTTTTCAAGTTTGTATGTTATGTGTGTTGCTGTGTGTATGCGAGTGCATGTGTACGTGCGTGCATGCATGCAGGTATGTTCGTCAGTCTGTGTATGATAGTGCAGATCTTGTGTGCAAGTATGTACAGATATATGTATGAGAGGAAAGTGTGCTTGTGATGGACTTAACAAAATATGGGCACGGAAGAGAGGGAGCGCATGTTTAGGAGTGACTGTAGGCCTACATCAGTACATGTATCCGATTTGATGCTTCTTCAGCATACATAAAATAGTAACTTACAGCAGAATGTAAAGTCCTCACTCTGTAACGGGGGAAAAACACACACAGAAGTACATTTCTGTCAACAATGGTTTATTGGTTTAGTAAAGAGACTTAAATTTGTTCAGTAGGCTGAGACTGAATTTGTTCAGTAGGCTGAGAAATCACTCGCACACACTTTCACATTCTCTCTCTCTCTCTCTCTCTCTCTCTCACACACACACACACACAAAACACACACACACCACACACAACACACACACACACACACACACACACACACACACCCACACACACGCCCGCACACCACAGAGGGACGTGTGTGCATACGTTCGCTCGCTCTTACCCACACACATGTACACATGTGTGCATGTGTGCATCCATCCATGCCGATCACACACGATCGCAACACACACACGCATACAACATAAGCCGCCACACAAATGCACACACACACACGCACATGCGCATGTCACACACTATATAGGTAAACACAAAACAGGACTGGTTTCTGAGGTTTTCGGGGGGAGGTTCTCCGGTCAAACGTGGTCATTAGCGTAAACGGTGGGATTTGGGGCCACATGAATCGTGTGGTAGGTGTGCTGGCCTAAACTATGCATATTACCATAGTTTTTTTCATTGATATTAAAGGTTTGCCCTGCTGCACCTCCCCAGGTTTAGCATCTCATCTGAAAAAGCTAGACAGCCTTTTAATGACCATTGAATTTTAAAAGTCGAATTAGATGGGGGGTGGGGGCCGAGAGGTGTCCTATAATGGTATCATGCCGTCAGCCACATGACCATTGATAGCTCAAGCTACACGATTGCTATGTATATCATGCTAACATTCCACTGGGGGGAGACGCTCATTACGATTATCAACGAGAGCGCTGGGGACTAACATACCACGTGCATGTTTTTCTGTCAGCAAGCCGGTGTTCTGGCTGAACAGCTGCCTCCTGAAAAGACGAACGAAACTCTTCCACTAGTTCGAATTATGTTGCAGTGATTAAATAATCAACACGCGTTCTGCTGGGGTTTTCTTATGTCACTAGGGTGACTGTGCATGCAGATATATGCTTGCATGATTCAGACTGTTAACTGTGCTCAAGCTACGAGTCATAAACTTGTTCAGCTGTGTAGTTCAGTTATATGTTGGCCTGGTCTAAGATCTCGATCAAAAAGTGTAATCTCCGGTTGCTGTCATGAATGCAAAGGCGAAGTGACTGTGTATGTGTGAGTATGATCATGCCATCGATTCAGATCCAAAAGAAAGCTTACCATCACTGAAAAGTTTTTTTTTTTGCCTATGAAGTAAATGGTGTTGTTAGTGTCGGCACACCCGATAACGCGAAGTGTCCTAAGTCCTTCACTACTATATGCATGTGTCTGTGAGCAAGAAGTACAGAACATTCATGAGTTGAAGTTCATTGTCATACAGTATAAAGGTTCACCCAGTACACTAGTCAGTAGCTTTCCCGTTCTATAGAAAGCCCAATTGTGCAAAATTCTGTGTGATTCTGTCCTCTTCATGGCTATTCCGAAAAAGCAAAAAAAAACTGTAGGTTCCTTCAAAGGTCCCTCCGTTTGAGCTGAAACTGAGGATTGATTTCACAAGTTTTTTTTTTTGCATCCGTATGTTTTCGCACCAATGAATACAGTAGTGGCAGTTGTGTGTGCACACGCATGTAGTCAAAAGGAGACTGGGTGTGGTGTGTGTGTGTGGTGTGTGGTGTGTGTGAACAGGATGTCAGTTACAGACAGGATGTAGGCAGACTAGCAGACACTTAGATTGTGCTGAGGATGACTGGATGAGGGGCAGGTTGCGGCAGCGATTCTAAGGTGAAGGTCGTGGCACTAGTGCTATGAGTATAGTCAGATGGGGTAATGGGGATGGTGTTGGCAACTGAATAGGGTTCCTACGAGGGCTCTGAGAGGATGAAAGATCACTAGATGTATATATACATATATATATAGGTCTGAGTGCAGACTTGCATCTGAGTCTGAAATTCGCTGGCCAAATTGATGCTTGGAGGCATCAGTGCTAAATTGTGTTGAACAAATGCGCATGAGCCTGCATGCATTTGACCGGTGTTTTGTGGTGTGAGACATGTCCGTGTGTGTGGAGTGCTAAGGTTGCGGTCAGGAAAACAGGGCCCCAAAAGGAAGAGGCAACTAGCCAGTTCATGTGTGGCTGACTTTGCTAAGTGAGATTTTTACTGCAAGGGTAAAGGTGTTCAGGAATAGACTGCTAAGGTTGGGGAGGTATGGGGAATGCTAGGGAGGCGGGGGTCCGGATGGGGGGGGAGATGGGGGGATGGTGGGTGGTAGGAGGTTGGATGGGGGGGGGGAGGGGGGTGGGAGGGGGGGGGGTATGGGGGGTGATGGGGGCAAGGGGTGAGTGGGGGGGGTTTTATACATATTATAGTAAAGGTGTGTCGGAGG
Organism: Conus betulinus; assembly: GCA_016801955.1. Lineage (NCBI taxonomy): Eukaryota > Metazoa > Mollusca > Gastropoda > Neogastropoda > Conidae > Conus > Conus betulinus. The sequence continues at coordinate 543,350 of JADBJO010000852.1, forward strand.
CAGGGGGGCACTAGTGGGTATGAATCACTGGAAGTGCGGGAAATCTGTTTGGGGGGGGGTTGGTGGGAGGGGGGGGCGGGTCCTGGGGGGGTAGTCAGGAGGGGGCTTGAACAAAATAATGGCTGGAAAAACATGGGGGGGGGTTGAGGGGAAGTCTTTCTTTTGAGCTCACCTCACGGAAAGTCGGGGCATAATTTGGTGGGGTGTGAATCCCCCAAAACAAAGGGGGCAACTTCCGGGGGGGGGGGAAATTTACTTTCGATGGGTAAGATTGTTAGAACAGATAGGGGTCAAAAAAATACCTAAGGCTTGGGGGAGTTCGGGTCATGGGGAAAAAGGGGGGGGGGGGGGGGGGTGGGGGGGGGGGGGAGGGGGGGGGGGGGGGGGTGGGGGGGGGGGGGGGGTAGGGGGGCGGGTGGGGGGAGGTTAGGAATTAGTAGAAAGGGGATGGGCGGGTGTAGCCCAAAGAGGTTGTTTGTTTAAGTCTTTTTTCAACTTTCACAACCTGCAGATATAGACCCCACTGTTCATTGAACCATGTGGGAAAAGATGCAAAACTCTTGATCATCCATGCAATGTTTGGGCAGATATTATATATATAGAAATAATACTTACCATATACTTGTGTATATATGCAAGGTCCTGTACATATATATTTATATATATATAAGCATGTGTCGATTTTTTAGGAAGACTGTAATACATGTTATGATTTTTAGAAGATTGGATTGAGTATTGCAATGTAAACCAAATCACGAAACTTAAAAGCAATCACATTATCTATGATATCATATAGACAGACAGCATGTCAAACCTAAAGATTTTTGACAATGGCAATGAAGTCAAAGGAGACAAAGCGGTTTTAAATGGGACTGTACCGGCGGTGGGTGGTCAGGGAGCTTCGGAGCTGATTGAGGAAAACGGGAAAACTGAGCCCCAGTCGAGATGTTATCAGATCTTCTGGAGCGGGGTGCGTGGACACAGCCTGCAGAGTGAACAAAGAACACAGGCACCTGAAGCCGGTGACCCTTGCAGGAAATGAGAGCAACCGCCCCTGATAGAGGAAAAAGACGTCTCGCCTCCAGCGCAGAGTTACAGAGGTCGGGTTCCCAACCAGCCTCATGCCCAATGCCTCTTCGATCTGTCAGATCGGTCAGAAATAAGTGTGATAGCAGATTGGGTCATATGACAGGTTTAATGGGTGTGTTTACATTGTTTTGTATGCTATTGGGCACAGCTGGAAGCGATTATGATTAGAACTACATGTTTTCGAACGCTCGCGGAGAGAGCTTGGCTTTCCAGCTGAATGTGTTGCCTGCTTTGCTGTTTTTTTTTCAATATTGGTTATATTCACACAAATAGATGTATATTATCTTCACACATTAGATGTATACACACAAAGTATACATACAGTGACGCACACACACACAGACACAGCACACAAACACACATACAGTGACACACAAGCCTGCATCAATGCTATGCACATGCACATGGATGTAGATACTTCTAGCTTGGTACTGGTTAAAATGTTTCAAAACATACGGGATTCTTGCATTTTTAATGCATATTAGAGTGACATGGTGGATGCCCTCACAACCAGAAGGCACCATCTCTCTGTCCCTAGTCATGCATATATCGTCTGTCATGCACTGTGCTTTTTGTCTGTTCACTGACTGTATCCATACAGGTCAGGATTTCTCTCTGTTTATTTCTGCGCACCAGACACTTTACAGCAAACCGGGGGAAAATGCTTTGGGGGTGAAGAATTGTTGGCACTAGTTAGAGACATAGCCCTAACTGACAAGTTTCCGTGGCCCGGCGCTTTTTGCAAGGAGTGGTTTATTACTTGCCTGAATATACTGTGACTTGCCGCCCTGTAGTATTAGTTCATCCTGTGCTTTGCGTAAGAGAAGTGCAGAAATTTTCGAAAGAATGTGTGTTTCAGATGCCTGAAAGTTTCTTTCAGCTGTAAGTGTCCAGCTTTCGCATCTGTTATAGGAGAATGGAGTCGACCAAGGACTTGGAGAGTTTCAGCTCAAGTGGAAAGTTGACAGATTGTGTTTCAGATCATGCTGAATCTCGTCATGTGGCAGATGTGGCCAAGCATAGTGTTTGTTTTGATGTAGTTCAACTGAGTTGCTGTTGT
>JADBJO010000853.1:0-12500 GCA_016801955.1 Conus betulinus
TTCTTCCCCTGGCTGCCAGGAGAGCTGATGCGGTTTCCATTAGCGGTACAGAAAAGCGGCAGTGTACACAAAGCAATTAAAGCGCCGTTACGTCAAAACGAGGCCCCGAGACCGTCACACGATAGCGCTGACTCGATTTGAAGTAAGTTGCGCTTTGAACCAAGAAAAAAAAAAATGCCACCAACTTCCACACCGGCTTCACGACTCACGGAGCGTGGGAAATAACAAAAAACATTGTCCTGGTTGTTAAAACTAATGGTTTGCAATTTAAGAAAAATAACAAAATAAAATAAACAACGAAATACGTATGAGAGCGGGAAAAAAAAAAAAAAAAAAACGGAAAGAAAAAGCTGCAGCGAAATTTAGTTACACCCCTCCCTCACCCCACCCCTTTGCGGTTAGGCAAGGGAGGACACTCGCACAATCTGGTCACATAGACAATCTGTTGTCATAGGGGTGTGGCGGCAGGTTGTGCAGAGAGTGATGTCCCTTCGGCAGCTTGACGGCAGGTATACTGGATGGACAACGTGAAACGCTGGACTGCACATAGTAGCACCCAGGGCCGGATCAGTGAGAGGAGGAGGGCGGTTCTGAGGCAAGGGAGGTGGGGGTAGGAGGGTGAGGGGGACGGGCTGGAATTTGTCCCTCGGCTGGTGAAGGGAAAAACCTGTCACGGCATAAAATCACGGTAATGCAACAACGGCGGATTTTCTTTCTTCTTCTTATTCTTTTTTTTCCCCCTTTATTTTTCTTCAAAAATGGGTGAAGGGGGTGTAAGATGAGGAAGGGTGGGGGGTTCTCATCCAGATGTTTTTGTCAAAGAGGGGTGAGGGAAGAGGGGTGGGGTGGGGGAGTCGTCCAACCCCCACCCTCCAAATCAGGTTAAGTGAGTAAGGGTGAGGTGGGGTGGGGGTTTCAAGCACAACTGGAGACTCTTTTGTGTGTGTGTGTGTATGTGGGGGGTGGGGGGGGTGGGAGGGAAAATCTGGGCATCGCTATCCATCTCCCCCCTCCCCTCTGCCCTGTTGCCCATAACAGAGAATTGCGGTAATTCCTGGCAGACAAAACGTTCGTGTGTATGAGTCAGGAACTGCGTCTAACTCCAGGTCGTTTGACAGATGTTTGTATGAGTCAGGAACTGCTTCTAACTCCAGTCGTTTGACAGATGTTTGTATGAGTCAGGAACTGCGTCTAACTCCAGTCGTTTGACAGATGTTTGTATGTGTCAGGAACTGCTTCTAACTCAGTCGTTTGACAGATGTTTGTATGTGTCAGGAACTTCTTCTAACTCCAGTCGTTTGACAGATGTTTGTATGAGTCAGGAACTGCTTCTAACTCCAGTCGTTTGACAGATGTTTGTATGTGTCAGGAACTGCTTCTAACTCCAGTCGTTTGACAGATGTTTGTATGTGTCAGGAACTGCTTCTAACTCCAGTCGTTTGACAGATGTTTGTATGTGTCAGGAACTGCTTCTAACTCCAGTCGTTTGACAGATGTTTGTATGAGTCAGGAACTGCTTCTAACTCCAGTCGTTTGACAGATGTTTGTATGTGTCAGGAACTGCTTCTAACTCCAAGTCGTTTGACAGATGTTTGTATGAGTCAGGAACTGCTTCTAACTCCAGTCGTTTGACAGATGTTTGTATGAGTCAGGAACTGCGTCTAACTCCAGTCGTTTGACAGATGTTTGTATGAGTCAGGAACTGCTTCTAACTCCAGTCGTTTGACAGATGTTTGTATGTGTCAGGAACTGCTTCTAACTCCAGTCGTTTGACAGATGTTTGTATGAGTCAGGAACTACGTCTAACTCCAGTCGTTTGACAGATGTTTGTATGTGTCAGGAACTGCTTCTAACTCCAGGTCGTTTGACAGATGTTTGTATGTGTCAGGAACTGCTTCTAATCCAGGTCGTTTGACAGATGTTTGTATGTGTCAGGAACTGCTTCTAACTCCAGTCGTTTGACAGATGTTTGTATGAGTCAGGAACTGCTTCTAACTCCAGTCGTTTGACAGATGTTTGTATGAGTCAGGAACTGCTTCTAACTCCAGTCGTTTGACAGATGTTTGTATGTGTCAGGAACTGCTTCTAACTCCAGTCGTTTGACAGATGTTTGTATGTGTCAGGAACTGCTTCTAACTCCAGTCGTTTGACAGATGTTTGTATGAGTCAGGAACTGCGTCTAACTCCAGTCGTTTGACAGATGTTTGTATGTGTCAGGAACTGCTTCTAACTCCAGTCGTTTGACAGATGTTTGTATGTGTCAGGAACTGCGTCTAACTCCAGTCGTTTGACAGATGTTTGTATGTGTCAGGAACTGCGTCTAACTCCAGTCGTTGACAGATGTTTGTATGTGTCAGGAACTGCGTCTAACTCCAGTCGTTTGACAGATGTTTGTATGTGTCAGGAACTGCTTCTAACTCCAGTCGTTTGACAGATGTTTGTATGAGTCAGGAACTGCTTCTAACTCCAGTCGTTTGACAGATGTTTGTATGAGTCAGGAACTGCGTCAAACTCCAGGTCGTTTGACAGATGTTTGTATGAGTCAGGAACTGCGTCTAACTCCAGGTCGTTTGATAGATGTTTGTACGAGTCAGGAACTGCTTCTAACTCCAGGTCGTTTGATAGATGTTTGTACGAGTCAGGAACTGCTTCTAACTCCAGTCGTTCGACAGATGTTTGTACGAGTCAGGAACTGTGTCCGACTCCTGGTCGCTTGACAGATGTTTGTAGAGGTAAAAATATGCCGACGGAAAAAGGAAAATTACTTACTCAAGTTCTTGACAAGAGAAAGACACTTTTTTTTCTGTGTTTGCTTTTCCCCCCCCCCCCCAAATTTTCACGCTAATCAAGTTCACATTGTTTCGCCATGGCCCACCGAGTCTCGAAAAGCGTGCTGCTGCATTTGTGTGGAGAACTTCATAGAGTAAAGTGAGTGAAGAACGGAAGTTGATTGGCTTATCACCTGAGGGGTGGTCAGTTAGCTCGGAGGACAGATTGGGTCAGCGGCGTCGCAGTACGAGGTATTGCAAGGGAGCATGCCTTCTGTGTGTGTGTGTGTGTGTGTGTGTGTGTGTGTGTGTACGCGCACGCACACGTGTGTGTGTGTGTGTGTGTGTGTGTGTGTGTGTGTGCGCGCGCGCGCGCGCGTGTGTGTGTGATTGATGGCACGTGAGTTATTAAGTAAAAGGTAAAGAAGATGCCAAGACTGGCTTCGGGTAAAATGCTGCGAAAAGGATCTCCGAGGGCCCAGTGGGAGAGAGGGCACTCGACTCATTACAGGAACGCAAGTTCCGCTCAAACCCCTCCATCCAGTCATGCTGTTCATGATCAACATTTTTTTCGCACTAATCTTTATCTGCAGACTCATGAGCAAATATATTCAGTTAAACCGTATTTCAAATTTTAACACAGTTCTCTTCTACACGAATCCCATCAGAGTCATGTGGGTTTTTCTGCCCCGACCGGCTCTACCCAGAGTTGAGTTTGCTGCGGACTCAGCTGGGAAGACTGGGGACCACACAGTCGAGTTTCATCCACTTAATGGATGCGTCTCTGAGAGTGTTGCTCAAATTTCCTGACTAACACTGCAGGTGCCTGTATCTCTCGGGCCTGGTTGACGCCGGGATATATTATGAAAGGAAGCGTAGAGTACAGCCCTGTCATGTAGTCTCAGACCGAAATGGAAATCCGTAGCATCATCTTAATCATCCCCATTCTCATCGATCAGCATAAAAAAAAAATGTCTCAAATTCTGTGGCCCTTCATGCCCTGCTCTCATGGTGACCTCAATTTCGATGTCCTCTCCACGTCTGTGGCCTTGGTTTGGTTCCGTCGGGTCACACGGTATCGGCGAGTCCATGGGGGCTGTCGTTGGACGGACGTGGTGGCGCCCTCCGGAGGGAGAGCTCACTCACGCCGGCTCCGCGACTAAGCAATTATTGTCGTCAGTAGGGGGCTTAGTAGGTGGTGTCCTGCGTATGTTAGATCAGAACAGGCGCCACTGAACACCACCGAAGTGACTCGGCGTCAGTGCAGTGTCTCCTCCGGGGTGGGTTGCCTCTTGACGACTTGACACTGACTGCTTCCTGTGGATTGCCGGTGCCGGGGCTGAAGCGGGGCCGACCGGGCTGTGGCTGTGGACGGAGTGTCGGAATGAGCGGCGTGGGTGTACTGCCTCTGAGGTGGCGCAGAGGTTCCCGCGGGCCTCAATACACGATGTGACAAACGGCCGTTCTTTAACTTTAAACGGACACCCAGATCGCGAACCTAGTTCATCTTCTTAGCGATCTAGACTACTTGTTTTTGATCTTAATTGACCGATCTTTAGACTCGCGATCAAAGATCGAATCTAGGTTCGCGCTGAAAAAAAAAGAATCGTTCAACATGTTCTGGGTCATGGGTTTCGCGCCAAGGGAAGTAACCACATAAAGCTCTCTTGTAATGGAAATCCGTTTGTGTTAATTCTCTGTTGTGACTGAAATCAGTTTGTGGCTGGTTGACCAAATTTCTGTTCTGGATGTGTGTGTGTGTGTGTGTGTGTGTGTGTGTGTGTGTGTGTGTGTGTGTGTGTGTGTGTGCGCGCGCGTTTGTGTGTGTGTGTGTGTGTGTGTGTGTGTGTGTGTGTGTGTGTGTGTGTAGACATGTGAAATAAGTTAAAAAGGATTCATTATGATATAACGACTTGCCTTGGAATCATTACCTTATTATTTTGGTCACCAACCAGTAGAATTATACCGTAATTTCTGTAACTGATTAAAAAAAACATTTTTGAACATTACTGTACAAATTAACTGATCTGTGATAGGCTTGTTTGTCATTTAGATAACATATTTCATTTCAATTCAGAATATTTCATTTATCGCTTTAGTAAAAGGAAAACGATGTAATCGGTTCGTAAGTCCAATCGTAGTCATATTAGGCCAGAGACCCGTTGAGGTGACAAAGTCAGAGACACGTTGAGGTGACGGAGACAGAGACACGTTGAGAGGTGACGGAGACAGAGACATGTTGAGGTGACAGTGATACGTTGAGGTGACGGAGACAGAGACATGTTGAGGTGACGGTGATACGTTGAGGTGACGGAGACAGAGAAACGTTGAGGTGACGGAGACAGAGAAACGTTGAGGTGACGGAGACAGAGACACGTCGAGGTGACGGAGGCAGAGGCACGTTGAGGTGATGGAGACAAAGACACTTTGAGATGGTGGAGACATGTTGAGGTGACGCAGAGAGAGACATGTTGAGGCGACGGAGACAAAAACACGTTGAGGTGACGGAGACAGAGACACGTTGAGGTGACGGACACAGAAACACGTTGAGTTGACGGAGACAGAGACACGTTGAGGTGACATAGACAGAGACACGTTGAGGTGACAGAGACAGAGACACGCTAAGGTGACGGAGATACGTTGAGGTGACGGAGACAGAGACACGTTGAGGTGACAGAGACAGAGACACGCTAAGGTGACGGAGACACGTTGAGGTGACATAGACAGAGACACGTTGAGGTGACAGAGACAGAGACATGTTGAGGTAACGGGAGACAGAGACATGTTGAAGTAATGGAGACAGAGACACGTTGAGGTGACGGAAGCGGAGACATGTTGAGGTAGTGGAGACATGTTGAGATGACGGAGACACGTTGAGGTGACGGAGACAGAGACACGTTGAAAATGACGGAGACAGAGAAACGTTCAGGTGACAGAAACACGTTGAGGTGTGACGGAGACAGAGACACGTTGAGGTGGCATGGACAGACACACGTTGAGGTTACGGAGACACGTAAAGGTGACGGAGAGACGTTGAGGTGACGGAGACAGAGACACGTGGAGGTGATGGAGACAGAGACACGTTGAGGTGGAGAGGAGACAGATACATTGAGGTGACAGAGACATGTTGAGAGGTGACGGAGAAAGAAACATGCTGAGGTAACGGAGACAGGGACACATTGAGGTGACACAAGTCAGAGACACGTTGAGGTGACGGAGACAGAGACACGTTGAGGTGACGGAGACAGGGACACATTGAGGTGACGGAGACAGAGACACGTTGTGGAGACAGAGATACACGTTGTGGTGACGGAGACAGAGACACGTGGTGGTGACAGAGACAGATACACGTTGTGGTGACAGAGACAAAGACACGTTGAGGTGACGGAGACAGAGACACGTTGAGCTGACGGAGACAGAGACACGTTGAGGTTGAGGAGACAGGGACACATAGAGGTGGCGGAGACAGAGACACGTTGAGGTGACGGAGACAGAGACACGTTGAGGTGACGGAGACACGTTGAGGTGATGGACACAGAGACACGTTGAGGTGACAGAGACACGCTGAGGGGGATGGAGACAGAGACATGTTGAGGTGACGGAGACAAAGACTCGTGGAGGTGATGGAGACATGTTGAGGGTGACGGAGACAGAGACATGTTGAAGTAATGGAGACAGAGACACGTTGAGGTGACGGAGACACGTTGAGGTGATAGAGACATGTTGAGGTGACGGAGACAGAGACACGTTGAGGTGACGGAGACAGAGACATACTGAGGTGACGGAGACAGAGACACCTTGAGGTGACGGAGACACGTTGAGGTTGATGGAAACAGAAACACGTTGAGGTGACGGAGACAGAGACACGTTGAGGTGGCCTAGACAGAAACACGTTGAGGTTACTGAGACACGTAAAGGTGACGGAGAGACGTTGAGGTGACGGAGACAGAGACACGTTGAGGTAACAGAGACAGAGACACTCACTTTAGATGACAGGAGCCGGAGACACGTTGATGTGGCGGAGAGATCGTAGGTTTGTTTCCCATCAGAGCTATTTCATCGGGGACATTTTTCTTCCCTGACCAGCTTCCTCCCAAAGTTTAGTTTGTTCAGGACTCGGTTAACAAAATCGGACAGTCGAGCTTCATCAACCTAATGAATGCGCATCTGATAATGTTGCTCAAGTGTCCCTTACCAGGACTGTAAGTGCCTGTATTTCTGAGTGACGCCGGGATGTGTTGTGAAGTTAAGCGTTCAGTACAGCCCTGTGAAACAAGTCTCACACAGAAGTGGATCCCATTGCATCATTTTCATCATCGATAACTTCGTTGATCAGAATTCAAAAGAGTAAATTCTGTGGCCTTCTATGCCCTTTCTCGGAATTGTATGGTACTGTACTGTCCTGCATGGTATTGTTCTGTACTTTTCTGTACTGTAGTGTACTGTATTGGGCAGTATTGTACTGTGTTCTATTCTACTGCATTGTGTACTGCAGTGTACTCTATTGTATGTGTGGTATTGTACTGTAGTGCATTGTACTATACTGTCCGGCACTGTGTTGTACTGCACTGCATTGTACTGTGCCCCGTTATATTACTTTGTGCTGTGCTGCACTGCTCTGTACTGTACTGCATTGTATTGTACTGCAATGTACTGTGGTGTACTGCTCTGTGTTGTATTATACTGTACTGTACTGCATTATACTGCATTGTACTGCAATGTACTGAAGTGTACCGCCTTGTATTTTATTGCAATGCCGTGTAATGTACTGTGCTGAACTATACTGCATTATATTGTATTGAACTGTACTGTACTGCATTGTTTTATATTATGCTGCATCGCACTGTAATGTACTGCACTGTACCGAATTGTAGTATATTGTATTGCAGAGCATTGTACTGTACTGTACTGCACTGTGCTGAATTGTAGTAGTATATTGAATTGCAGAGCATTGTACTGTACTGTACTGTACTGTACTGTACTGTACTGTACTGTACTGTACTGCATTGTACCGAACTGTAGTATATTGTATTGCAGAGCATTGTACTGTACTGTACTGTACTGTACTGTACTGTATTGTACCAAATTGTGGTATATTGTATTGCAGAGCATTGTACTGTACTGTACTGTACTGTACTGTACTGTACTGTACTGCATTGTACCAAATTGTGGTATATTGTATTGCAGAGCATTGTACTGTACTGTACTGTACTGTACTGTACTGCATTGTACCAATTGTGGTATATAGTATTGCAGAGCATTGTACTGTACAGTACTGTACTGCATTGTACCGAATTGTGGTATGTTGTATTGCAGAGCATTGTACTGTACAGTACTGCACTGTACTGCATTGTACCAAATTGTGGTATATTGTATTGCAGAGCATTGTACTGTACAGTACTGCACTGTACTGCATTGTACCAAATTGTGGTATATTGTATTGCAGAGCATTGTACTGTACTGTACTACATTGCACCGAATTGTAGTATATTGTATTGCAGAGCATTGTACAGTACAGTACTGCACTGTGCCGAATTGTAGTATATTGTATCGCAGAGCATTGTACTATACAGTACTGCACTGTTCCGAATTGTAGTATATTGTATTGCAGAGCATTGTACTGTACTGTACTGTACTGTACTGTACTGTACTGCATTGTACCAAATTATGGTATATTGTATTGCAGAGCATTGTACTGTACAGTACTGCACTGTGCCGATTTGTAGTATATTGTATTGCAGAGCATTGTACTGCACAGTACTGCACTGGACCGAATTGTAGTATAATGTATTGCAGAGCATTGTATTGTACTGTACTGCATTATATTGTCTTGCACCGCACCGCACAGTATTGTACTGTTTTGCATTGTATTAAATCGTTTTCCACTGTAGTATACTGAACTCCATTGTGTTGTTTTGTGTTGCACTGCAGTGTGTTGTATTGAACTCACTGTATTGTAATGTGTTGTACTGTGATGTATTGCACTGTACTGTACTGAACTGTATAGCATTGCACTGCACAGTACTGTATTGTACTGCGCTGTACTGTATTGCACTGCACTGTACCCTACTGTATTGCACTGCACTGTATTGCACTGTCTTGTACTGTATTGCATTGCACAGCACAGTACTATATTGCACTGCACTGTACTGTATAAACTGGACTGCACTGTATTGCACTGTATTGAACTTCACTGTACCATATTGTGCTGCACTGTACTGTACTACACTGCACTGTACTGTACTGTATTGCACTGTACTGTACTAAACTGTATTGCACTTTATTGCACTTTTTATGGCATATGCACTATAGAAATAAACATTATTATTATTATTATTATTATTATTATTATTATTATTATTCTCCTCCTCCTCCTCATTCTTCTTCTTAAAACATAATTCCACTGCACTGTACTGCACCATATTGTATTGCACTGCACTGTATTGTATTGCACTGTGCTGCACTGTATTGTATTGCACTGTGCTGCACTGTATTGTATTGCACTGTGCTGTACAATATTGCATTGCACTGTGCTGCACTGTATTGTATTGCACTGTGCTGCATTGTATTGTACTGCACTGTGCTGCACTGTATTGTATTGCACTGTGCTGTACATTATTGTATTACACTGTGCTGTACAATATTGTATTGCACTGTGCTGCACTGTATTGTATTGCACTGTGCTGCATTGTATTGTGTATTGCACTGTATTGTATTGCACTGTGCTGCACTGTATTGTATTGCACTGTGCTGTACAATATTGTATTGCACTGTGCTGCACTGTATTGTATTGCACTGTGCTGCACTGTATTGTATTGCACTGTGCTGTACAATATATTGTATTGCACTGTGCTGCACTGTATTGCACTGTATTGTATTGCACTGTGCTGCACTGTATTGTACTGCACTGTATTGTATTGTATTGCACTGTGCTGCACTGTATTGTATTGCACTGTGCTGCACTGTATTGTATTGCACTGTGCTGCATTGTATTGTACTGCACTGTGCTGCACTGTATTGTATTGAACTGAATTATACGTTACTGTATTGCACTGCACTGTACTATGCTGTATTGTATTGCATTGCACTGTACTGTACTGTATTCACTGTACTGTACTGTATTGTATTGCACTGTACTGTCCTGTACAGTATTGTCCTGCACCGTACTGTATTGTATTCACTGTACTGCATTGTACTGCTTTGTATTGTGTTGTATTGTGCTATGTTGTAGTTTATTGTACTGTACTGTAATACAATGTATCATGTTGCATTGCAGTGTAGTGTATTGTACGTAACTGCATTGTACTGCGTTGTACAGCATTTTTTCCTTCCATCGTACTGTACTGTAGTGTATAGTTCTGTACTGTACAGCACTGTGCTGTATTATACTCCACAGCAGTCTATTGTACTGTGCTGCACTCTACTGTTCTTTTCCGTGTTATACTGTTGTAGAGTACTTCAAGGTGCTGTGCTGTACTGCATTGTACTATATTGTACTGTATTGTACAACATTGTACTGCATTTACTGCACAGTACTACCTTGTACTGCACGGTATTGTATTTTACTGCATTGTACTGCTTTGTAGTGTACTATATGAAAGTGCACTGTACTGTACTGTATTGTGCTGTACTGTATTGTGCTGCACAGCACTGAATTGTATTCTTCTGTGCTGTTCTGCACTGTACTGTCCTGTACTGTACTGTACTTTACTGCAGTACAGTGCACCATATTGTACTGGACTGGGCTGTACCGCACTGTACTGTACTGTACTGCACTGTTATGAACCGCACTGCACTGTATTGTACTGTACTACAGAACCGTATTGTACTGTAGCGTATAGTACTATACCGTAATGTACTATACTGCAATGTACTGTATTGTATTGCATTGTATTGTACTGCACTGTAATGCATTGTACTGTGCTGTATGTACTGTACAGTATTGCACTACATTGTACTGTATTGTACTGCTTTGTTCTGTACTCTACTGCACTGCACTGTATTGTACTGCACTGTATTGTACTGCACAGCACTGTATTGTACTGCAATGTACTCTACTGCAATGCATTGTGCTATATTGTACTGCACTATATCTTTGTGTTACTGCACTGCACTGTACCACACTGCACCACATCGTACTATATTGTACTGCATTTTACTGTTCTGCGCCATGATGTGTGTTTTCTGCATTTTACTGTATTGTGTTTTTCTGGATTATACTGTATTGTACTGTACATCATGTACTATTCTGCGCTTTCATACTAAGGTAAGGTATGGTAATGTTGCTCATAGCCCAGCCGACCGCAAAGGGGGCCATGCTGTATAGTATAGTTCTGTGTTGTAAGTATTTATTGTAATGTACTATACGTGATATATTGTACTGTGTTGTTGTAAATTACTGTACTATATTTTACGATATTGTGATTTCATCGTCACGACAGATTTCGCTGTTTGAAGTTCGGGTCGAGGAACGTTTTAATACAGGCAAGAGGCCAAAATTCTCGCCACTTTGTCGAGCGACAGCGTTTCATACCACACTCTGATGGAGAGTGAGGCAAAGCACTGGAGAGAGATGGTGTCTTGGAGCTCTCCAGCAAACGAGGGAAGATGGCCAACACTACTAGCGTTCACTGATTTGGTGCATTAAAAATGGTAATTTCATCTGACTGGTGCATGAAAATTGGTAATTTCATCTGATTGGTGCATGAAAAGTGGTAATTTCATCTGATTGGTGCATGAAAAGTGATAATTTCATCTGACTGGTGCATGCAAAATGGTAAATTCATCTGATTGGTGCATGAAAATTGGGAATTTCATCTGACTGGTGCATGAAAAATGGTAATTTCATCTGATTGGTGCATGAAAAGTGGCAATTTCCTTTCATTGGTGCATGCAAAATGGTAATTTCATCTGATTGGTGCGTGAAAAGGGGTAGTTATCTCTGATCGGTGAATTCTCCCTCTCTAACGGACAGAAGAGTTCAACGTGGCTAGAGTGTTCGAAACAATCCGCCTTACCCTTTTCTTTGTTTTGTTTTTATTTATTTATTTATTTATTATTATTATTTTTTTTTATTTATTATTTTTTTTTTTTTGGGGGGGGGGGTCTTTTATCTATACTCCTATCACCTCTCGCTTTCTGTCTGCAAGCAGACACGCTAGCGCTGGCCTTTCATCGCGTGTCTGAAATCTGCTCAAAGTCTCCACTTCATCCATAGCCTCCATCTCCTCCCTCCCCCCCCCCCTCCCCCCCCCCCCCCCCCCCTCCGCCGATTTTTTTCTGTCGTCCATCTGGATACAGCTTCATGTCACCTACTACAGTGGACTGTCTCCCCGTTGTGACCAGCGACAGTCAGTTGCCTTAATGCTGCGTTTTAGTTCACGTGCGATCCGACACACCAGCACCCACTTCCTCCTTTCAGGGTCTGGGAGAAGGAGAACACGGTTCGCCCCTTTGACGGCAGGGACCTGGGATGTAGGGTCCTCGGGTTTCTTGGAGAGTGGCTTACCCACTAGGATTTACTGCGTAGATTGGAACCGCCGACATCACAACCGTTCTATAGAGTTTCCAGGACTGCAGGCTGCTTGAACCAGTCTGCTGTTGTTCTACACAGGGCTGCTGAATGTCTCTCTCTGTCTCTCTTTCTTTTGAAAGTCTCTCTCTCTCTCTCTCTCTCTCTCTCTCTCTCTCTCTCTCTCTCTCTCTCTCTCTCTCTCTCTCTCTTCGTCTCTG
>JADBJO010000853.1:17500-27500 GCA_016801955.1 Conus betulinus
ACCAGAGATGGTGTCCATTTAGACCAGAGATGGTGTCCATTTAGACCAGAGATGGTTTTCCATTCAGACCACCAGAGATGATGGTGTCCATTAGACCAGAGATGGTGTCCATTAGAAGACTAGAGATGGTGTCCATGTAGACCAGAGATGGTGTCCATTCAGACCAGAGATTGTGTCCATTTGTCCATTCAGACCAGAGATGGTGTCCATTCAGACCAGAGATTGGTGTCCATTTAGACCAGAGATGGTGTCCATGTTAGACCGAGACTGCGTTCCCAAGGAGACCATGAGACTGGTGTCCACAGATGGACCAGACATAGCTTTATTCAGAAAAAGACTGGTTCCATTTTGGACCGAACTGAAACCAAAAGGAGAGCCAAGATTAACTCAGAGTAAAATAAGGGTATGAGTAGCTTAGTCCATGAAAAGGAAAAAGTATTATCATTCACTTACACAAAAAGGACAAGTATTGTTATTACATGAAAAAGGACAGTAATCAGAGTACACAGTATCATATTGTTAGATTACATGAAAGGACAAGTATTATCAGAGTACATAAAAAGGACAAGTATATCATCCGAGTACATAAAAAGGACAAGCATTATTAGAGTACACAAAAGGACAGATATGATCAGCATAGACCCAAAGGACAACAGACATGATTAGCGTAGACCACAAGAGAAGATATGAGGAACTTACAGACACAGATACAGGACAGACAGACGGACATAAAGAACAGATCTGATCAACTTTGACCAGACGGACAGATGTGATTGCTTCATACTAAAAGGACAGATATGATTACCTTAGACAATCCTTCGAATGAGACTATAAACGGATGGATTCCATGTGTGAACGCACACGCATAACATCTTGCACACACACGAAAAAATCCCCCATCACCAACTTTTGGAAGAGCAGGTCAGTTTGGCCGTTGGTATGGATGACACGTTACACACAGCATGCACCTTCCCCGAAGTTGGAGGAAGGGGCTGCCTTCAGAGCAGGATAAAAAAAAAAACGGGTCATACACATAAACTCCACTTCTTTGTTGGGTAGATTGGATTAATCCTTGCCTTTCTATACAGGGAGTGTCCGCAGGAGTATCAGCCCTGCATACGCAGGAAAAAAATGACCTTAAACCAAGGAGGACAGGTATGATCCGCTCGATCAGAGAACGAATCTCCCCGGCTGGAACCACAAGGACAAATATCACCTTGAGCCAAGATGACAGAATAACTGCCAGAACTCAGTATCTCACATTTAAATATGAGGGAGATAGTGGCGTCTGGCAGTCAACCCTCGAGATATTCGATCAGCTTGGACGAAGGGGGCAGACACCTTCAGCTCTGGGTCAGTCTCCGGTCATACCAGGCACATAATGCTGCACGGGTCCTGGTCTCTTCAGAAGCAGTCTGGCACAGTGCCAGAGAGAGATTAGTCACAAATCACGACTGATCCACACAGACGGCAAAGGGCCTGAGTGGCCTCTTCCGTCAAAAAACGGTCGGACAGAACAGAGTACGATATGAAGTCACGTGACTGACAGGCCAGGGTATGGTGAAGGGCAAGCAAGAAGCCAGTGTAGAGGTGGACAGTGTGACGTCATCACAGCCATTGGAGGGGACAGAAGAAGAAAAAACCGGAGAGCACACCGTAAAAACGGTCCTTCGGGGAAGGGGCTGACCCTTCACTCTCACTCTATTCCCTGCATGGGTCTGTCGTGAACAAAACCTACCCCTTCACCCTCACTCTATTCCCTGCTTGGGTCTGTCGTGAATAGAACCGACTGCTTGCTTTCACTATCGTGCAACTCTATTCCCTGGGTCTGTCGTGAATAGAACCTACTGCTTCACTCTCACTCTATTCCCTGCATGGGTCTGTCGTGAATAAACCTACCCCTTCACTCTCACTCTATTCCCTGCATGGGTCTGTCGTGAATAGAACCTACCCCTTCACTCTCACTCTATTCCCTGCATGGGTCTGTCGTGAATAGAACCTACTCTATTCCCTGCATGGGTCTTCACTCTCACTCTCATTCTATTCCCTGCATGGGTCTGTCGTGAATAGAACCTACTTCCTTCACTCTCACTCTATTCCCTGCATGGGTCTGTCGTGAATAGAACCTACTGCTCTATTCCTTCACTCTCACTCTATTCTCCCTGCATGGGTCTGTCGTGAATCGAACCTACTGCTTTTCCCTCTTCACTCTTTTCCCTGCATGGGTCTGTCGTGAATAGAACCTACTCCCTTCACTCTCACTCTCTTTTTCCGTGCATGGGTCTGTCGTGAATAGAACCTACTGTTCACTTCTGAGCTACCTGAAAAACCCCACTGGGCACAGGGACTGTCAAAGAAGGGGACAGGGGGAGATGTCCCCCCACGTGAGCAGAGGGGACAGGGAGACGGGACAATAATAACCATAAAAACCCCACCACGTCATCGGTTCTAAGAATGTGGATCATCACGCTACCCTGGAAAACCCCACGTGGCAGAGGTTATAAAGAAGGAAACCAGGATACCCTGCATGAAACCACGTGGGCGAGGGGTAATAAAGAATGAGACCAGGTAATTACCCTATGAAGCCAGCTGATTAGTGTATGAAGACCAACTGAATTAGTGATGAAACAGCTGATTAGTATACTGGAAAACCCACAGTGATTAGTGTATGGAGCCAGCTATTACCCCAGAAAAGAGAAGACATGCTTCATAAAGCTGTCACACTGAATATACCCTGGAAAACCGGAACTTGGGAATTATTCCTGCGTCAAAGCAAAGCATGGACAACGTGTCTGTCTGTGGGGCGTTAAAGACTCAATGATGAAACTGCGAAAAGAAAAACACGTGCAACAACCAAATAAAATCATTGCCGATTGTATGCGCGCGCGTGCACACCCACACACACCCACACACACACCCACACACGCGCGCGTGCACACACACACACATATACACACCACACACACACCACACACACACACACGGTGACACACAACACACACACACCACACAGAGCCGTGAAACTGAAGCGAACACACAGTGACCAGACGACTCACCTGTACACCGTATCAAACGCAGCTGGGATTCTCTGATACGTGGAAACCAGCTGGTGATGCATGAAACAACTGAGAGTAAGGTGGAATTAGTGTGGAAACCAACGGATTAGTGTATTAAACCAACTGATTAGTCCAGCAAAACCAGCTGGTTAGTGTCACACGAAATCAACTGATGGGTGTATGATTCCAGGCTATTAGTCCTCAAAGCAGAAGACATGGACAACCATGTCTGTCACACTGGCGATCAACCTGGTGAAACTGCGGAATTATTCCTGCGTCAAATCAAATCATGGACGGACGTGCTGTCTGCGGTGCAGCAGGGAACACACACATAACTGGATGCACACACACATGACACACCACGTGCACACCATTGATGACACCAGGTGCAACGGGGTATGACACACACACACACACCATTGCCCGGCACAACACCCTGAAGTGTATTACGCCGGTAGTAGTGACACAGACACACACTACACTGTACGACCGTAACACAACACTCACAAACTGAAGGGACAACCACTGATGCCACACACCTGGACACACCCGGACACACAGCACACATGCCTTGGATTGGAGAGTGGGGGGGAAACGGAAGTGACACACAGTGACATACAGAAAGCCTAAACCACGACCGGGGAGCTCAGCTTGGATTGAAGATACGGCTGGGGGGTGGTGGAAGAGACACAGGGGGGGGGGTCAAAATGGGGGGGGGGGGGGGGGGGGGGGGGGGGGGGGGAGGGGTGGGGGTGGGGGAGAAAACGCGGCAAGCGGTGCACTATGCCCACTGAACCAGATGTCAGGGAGATAAGCCACTCTTCTGACAGTCCGCGCGGCACCCAGGAGCAGATAATCCGAATAACACATTAAAAGGCTGGGGGAAGTTTGGGTGCACGCGAGAGCGAGATGTAATGGTTTATGACGACATGAACTCTGAGGCTGGGGACGAGGTTGGTGAGTGGAGGAGAGAGAGAGAGAGAGCAGACTTGAGGCAGACTTGAGGCAGCCTACAGAACGGCTGGTCACAGCTCCGTGGAACTTCAGCTTTACATTCTTCACACATTGGTTGTCCCCCTCTCTCTTTTTTCCGCTCTACGCCGGTGTTTTAGACATACAGGGAAAGAGAGGGATAGGAAGGAGAGGGGGTCGGTGTTGAAGGAGTGGGGGTAAGGGCAGAGAGGGAGGGAGGGGAAGGGCCCACTGGAGAGACTTTCGGCTCAAATTTCTTCCTGTTCCTTCGGAAATCTCTGTACAGGACGAACCATTATAGGGTGGAGTACGTTTGGAAAGAATTCTACAGTTTTATTCGTATTGCAATCTAATCTAACAGACAGACAGACAGACAGACAGGGTAGGTTACTGCAATCTAATCTAACAATCCAGGGCAAAAGATTACAGTATTTTTTTTTTAAACATTCTAAAAGTATGGTGTACAGGATACACCTGTGACAATGCCTGTACAGGTGTAGCATCACAGAGGTATGGTGTACAGGATACACCTGTGACAATGCCTGTACCGGGCGAAGCATCACAGAGGTGGTGAACTGGAAGAGTAAACAAACACATTTCTAGTCCCTAATTCTCTAAAACCCCTCGCTCACTCTCCAGCCTCCAGGAGGAGAACCACGCGGCTTCGGGCTACTCTTACTCCGTCCCAGTCTGGCGTCGTCGTTTCTGGCATTCCTCGCTTAATGCCTCTGTCAACGGCGTTCTGCTCTCAGTGGCTTCACCTTCTGTGGTGGTTGGCTGGGGGTGGGGAGTTGTGTGTGTGTGTGTGTGTGTGTGTGTGTGTGTGTGTGTGTGTGTGTGTGTGTGTGTGTGGTGTGTGTGTGTGTGTGGTGTGCGCGTGTGTGTTGTGCGCGCGCGCGCGCGCAAGATAACACAGAAGTACTTAACCTATTTCAACCACAATTTGTCAAAAAGTTGGCTGGGCATGGGGGTGGGGAGTTGTGTGTGTGTATGCGCGCAGAATAACACAGAAAGAACTTAACCTATTTCAGCCACAATTTGTCAAAAGATAGAACGTGGCCCTGATACGATATCATTAATTTTGGGGGCAGAGCTATGGTTCGGATCCTCATCAAAAGGCCGAATATGATTCGTTCAGCAAGATTAATATATAAACGGGGAGTAACTCTTTTAATTCATACCTAATATTACTAACAATTACTTACCCTGGCAAAAAAAAAAAAAAAGGTTAAAAAAAAAAGAGAAGAAAAAAAGGGGAAAAAAGAGAGAAAAACCGTGTGGGTGAAGTTAGCGATCTTCCGAATGGACTTAAAGTTATGGACCATTGATGATGCTCATCCACCACCATGGAGATTTCCTGTCATATTTTTGGAATCGTGCAACAAATTTCTCAGCGGTCATCGTTTTGTCTCGGTCATCACTCCCCTCAGAAGGTCCTGACTCACATGGCGCAACACTACCACGGGGAAGTCAGTCCCATGAATGATCTCCCTGTATTCATTCACACTGACGGTCGTTGGATTCCCTGGTGTGCTAATGTCTTGGCTGGCATCACATAGCTCCAGCAGCTTTGAAGTGACTGTTCATCACTTCAATGTCCAACTATCCACTTTTGAAGTCAAGACGCGGGTGGAGGGGGGGGGTGGGGGGGGGGGGGGGGGGGGGGGGGGGGTGTGGGTGTGTGTAGAAGTCTACTCACTTTGCGTGCATGTTTTTTTTTTTTTACTCCCCCCTTTTCCCCCCTTTTTTCTGTTTAAAAGGGAACCAGTATATCCTGAGTTGTTTCCACATTCAGCAAGAAGAACAGAACCAAGGACATATGTTTTGGCCATAGTTTAAAACCAGAGGTGTTTTTTGTGGGGCACAGATGATCAGTGTTAAGACGTTCAATGAAACTAATGGTCCTCTGTTCCAGCGTCATGTCAGTCAGAGCACCATGCTGGTGCTGAATGATGTGTCCGTGACTCACAGAGTTTCCTACTTTCCTTCATTCAGTTCTATAATCAGTCACTAAGACAGTATAAAACAGAAGCCGAAACAAACAGCTGTAAGTACCTGCGTGTATGCATATCCTTGATTAATCAGTCTGTCTGTCTGTCCGTACTGTCACAAACACACACACACACACACACACACACACACACACACACACACAACACACACACACACACACACACACACACATGAACGACACGAACACACACATGCTCGCACACATTCTCTTCTTCTCTCACTCTCTACACTCACTCTAGGAACGCACGCACCTCATGCGCTCACATGCACGCATGCTCGCACCATGTACACACATATTCTCTCTCCTCACACACTAGTCTCTCATTTCAGAGAGAGAGGAGAGAGTCTCTCTCTCTTGAGAAGAGCAGAGAGACGAGGCGAGAGGCTCTCTCGTAGAGAGGAGGGAGCATCTAGGGAGCTCAGGGGGGAGGGAGAATCCTCCTCTCGAGAAGGGAGAGAGGAGATGTAGGGAGAGAGGGGAGGAGGGACTCTCTCGGGGAGGGGGGAGAGTTCGAAGGAGGGGCTAAACACAGACCCCACAGAAACACAGAGACAGAGATAGAGAGAGACACAGAGAGATATAGAGAGAGAGCGAGATAGAAGACCCAGAGAGATAGAGAACAGATGTGAGAGATAGAGATAGAGGAGAGGAAGACATACAGGACACAGGGGGGAGAGGAGAGAGAGGGGGGGGCGGAGACAGAGAGACAGGAAGAGAGGACCAGAAGAGAGAGAGAGAGGAGAGAGGTAGGGGGGAGGAGGAGAGAGAGAGAGACAGACAGACAGACAGACAGAGGGGACAGATAGACAAAGAGGAGAGAGAGAGGGGAAGAGAGAGAGAGAGAGAGAGACAGACAGACAAACGAGAGAGAGAGAGACGAGAGAGAGATAGAGAAAGAAAGAAAGAGGGAAGAAGGGACAGGGGAGTAGAGAGAGGAGAGAGAGAAAGAAAAGAAAAAGAAAGAAAGAGAGGACAGAGAGAGGAGAAAACGATAGAGAGAGAGAAAGAGAGACAACAGACAGACAAAGAGAAGCGAAGAGAGAGAGAGAGAGACAGACAGACAAAGAGAGAGAGAGAGAGAGATAGAGAGTACAATTCGGTATATCAGGCGCCTTCATCAAAGCAACAGCAGTCAGCAGATGGAAAAGAATTCACACACCCGTATCAACACATCAGCGTCACTCCCACCTTTCCCCAGCCTCCCCCACCCCCTTCCCCCCTTCCCCTCTTTCCACCCCATCCCTTCAAATGAATAACCCACACCATCATTTCATGCAATACGCCAGTAACATATACAGACCCATGTGTGAATATATCAACTGTAACCTCCCCCACCTCCCTCCCGCCTCATCCTCAGCTTCTCTACACCCCTTCTCCCCCCTTTCCACAGTCAGAAAGAAGAAAGATCAAGACACCACCAGCATCATATCCATCAAGAGAACCCCCTCCCCCTCCTTCTGCCCCCCTCCCTCCCACCGCCTCCTATGACAGTAAACAACACCAGCACCAGGACAGCACGGCAGACACGTGCATCACGGGCACTGACATGGCTGCACCCGTCAGCCGGCAGAAAACATGGACCCTAAACAACACAGGCCCGGGAGATTCACATACCTGCACCCCTAAACAACACAGGCCCGGGCGATTCACATACCTGCACCTGCCGTCAGTCAGTGAGCTGGCCTTGTGCAGACACTGACTGTTCTCAAACAAGAAGGAAGAAGGTGAAACAACTACAGAAGAACACTGACGTTCCTCAAGCAACAAGAAAGAATACCAACATTTTTTCCAACTACAAGAGAGAGAATAACAATGACCTTTGCCAAACAACAACAGAAAAACACCACTGGTGTTCTTCGAACAACAAGAGAAGAACACTAACATTTTCAAACAACAAGAGAAGAACACTGACATTTCTCAAACAGCAAGAGAAGAACACTAACATGTTCAAACAACAAGAGAAAGAATAGTGACATTTCTCAACAGTTCAAACAACAAGAGAAAGAATACTGACATCTCAAACATATAAAAGAGAAGAACGCTGACATTTCTGCAAACAAATAAGAGGAGAATACTGAAATTCCTCAATCAACATTGGAAGAACATTGATATTCCTCACAGAAACAAAAGAGAAGAACACTGACATTTCTCAAACAACGAGAGAGAAAAGAACACTGACATTCCTCAAACACCAAGAGACAGCAAGATTGACAATACTCAAACAATAGAGAGAACAACACTGATGTTCTCCCAACATGAGACAAGAACACTGACATTTCTATAACAACAACAGCAACAACGACGACAACGACAACAACAACAACAACAATAATAGTAATAATGTGATACTAGTAATAACAGTAATAATATATTAATAATAATAATCGTAGTGATAATCATAATCGATGCAAATCAAGTACACTATCCAGAAAACTGCTCTGAGTGTTTAAAAAAACAAACAAACAAACAAACAAGCATTATACGATACATGTGACATTCCAAACAACATCAAGTTGCAGTTATTCACGCGGTGTGCACTTCTGAAGTTGTACATATAAAAACGGACAAGTAAGCCAACGAACATATCCGTGTACACATTTCTGTACAAAAGCGCATGCATACATACCTACAAGCACACTCACATCATTAAACACGTCACACATGTGCAGAAGTACACGCTGTTCTGATGGATATGCCACAACCATACGAGAAGAATAGACACCCGAAGTTGCGAGAGGGACCCAGAGCAGTTCTGTCCTCAACTGCCGACCCAAACCACTGCCATGAGAAGAGGTGGGTTTTGAGGCCAAAGTGAAGACAGGCGAAGAACTCAGAGTATCGGAGGTAACCGGAGAGTCTGTTCCATGTTGTTGGCGTTGGAAAGGGAAAAAAAAATCCCGATCCGTAAGTCTTAGTTCTGGTATGAGATATCCAGAGAAGCAGGGTATTAGAGAGAGAGTGAAGCTGCCGAAAAACATGGTATAGATTTGGAGAAGATCACAAAGATACAGCGGCCCAGATCTCCTGAATGCAGAAAAAAGTCAGGGTAGACAGTTTGTAGTTTGTTCGACTGGAATCAGGCAACCAGTGGAGAGAGTGAAGAAGAAGAGAGACAAGAAAGACAACTACTGACACATCAAGCCTTCGTGTCCCACAGTGTCACCACGGTAAGACACCACAGTGTACAATGAGTCAATCAGCAGTCAGCAGGCAGAGGTAAGACACCACAGTGTACAATGAGTCAATCAGCAGTCAGCAGGCAGAGGTAAGACACCACAGTGTACAATGAGTCTTCATCAGCAGTCAGCCAGGCAGAGGTAAGACACCACAGTGTACAATGAGTCAATCAGCAGTCAGCAGGCAGGGGTAAGACACCACAGTGTACAATGAGTCCTCATCAGCAGTCAGCCAGGCAGAGGTAAGACACCACAGTGTACAATGAGTCAATCAGCAGTCAGCAGGCAGAGGTAAGACACCACAGTGTACAATGAGTCCTCATCAGCAGTCAGCCAGGCAGAGGTAAGACACCACAGTGTACAATGAGTCCAATCAGCAGCAGTCAGCCAGGCAGAGGTAAGACACCACAGTGTACAATGAGTCAATCAGCAGTCAGCCAGGCAGGGGTAAGACACCACAGTGTACAATGAGTCAATCAGCAGTCAGGCAGGCAGAGGTAAGACACCACAGTGTACAATGAGTCCTCATCAGCAGTCAGCCAGGCAGAGATAAGACACCACAGTGTACAATGAGTCAATCAGCAGTCAGCAGGCAGAGATAAGACACCACAGTGTACAATGAGTCCTCATCAGCAGTCAGCCAGGCAGAGGTAAGTAAGACACCACAGTGTACAATGAGTCAATCAGCAGTCAGCCAGGCAGGGGTAAGACACCACAGTGTACAATGAGTCCTCATCAGCAGTCAGCCAGGCAGAGGTAAGACACCACAGTGTACAATGAGT
>JADBJO010000853.1:32500-35000 GCA_016801955.1 Conus betulinus
CGCTTTGAATATGGTTGGAAAGGGCTCTCCAGCACACCATACAAGTTTGAAAACAGCCCAGACAACTTTTCTGGCTGTATCAGCAAGAGCATGCAGGGCTGGTTGAAAAGAGAACTTTCGCCGTTTTCCAATGTCCCTGAAGTCCAGCCAGACACGTGAACGCTGATTCCTGGAACTGACTCAGGCACCCAGTACTGCTGGCTGCGCAGAGAGAATTTTCAACCCTAAAAAAATCCGACTCCACGAATGGATCGAACTTACGACCATCAGCTCCGCATGTAAATGCTTTGACCATTTGACCGCGGTCCCTCTAACCTTATGATATGATATGAATACTTTCTTATCTCAGAAGACGAGAAATTAAAAGTCCAGTAACTTACAATATGTCAATGGACAATGACTTTGCTCACTCCCGCTGCGTGGAATGTATCGCACGCCTGTGTACATCACCTTTTCTGCACAGCAAACCTAGCGGACCATCCCCCCCGCAGGACAAAGTCAAAAACAAAGAGGAGACAGCAAATAACGAACAAGTAGAAGAAATTTTGTTCTCACGTTGAGGTATTTGCATGCTCATAACTTCAAATATGTGCTGCTTACTACACCGAACTGCCCAGCAGAAATGACAACACAGAACACATGGAACAAATAAGGACACATATTCCTAAAAGAATGTTCATTATTTTATTGTTGTTTACTTATTCGTTATTGATTGTTCATTGTTCCATGCCTCATACACGATTTCCTTTCGAAGAGGTGACAGACAGAGGGGTGGGAAGCTTACCTCAGGGAGTGGACTGGCCTTACGTCCTTTATTTCACCAGCTGTCAGAGGACCACAGACCACGGCCACAGAGGACAGGCCTTACGTCCTTTATTTCACCAGCTGTCAGACCACGGCCACAGAGGACAGGCCTTATGTCCTTTATCTCACCAGCTGTCAGAGGACCACAGACCACGGCCACAGAGGACAGGCCTTACGTCCTTTATTTCACCGGCTGTCAGAGGACCACAGACCACGGCCACAGAGGACAGGCCTTACGTCCTTTATTTCACCGGCTGTCAGAGGACCACAGACCACGGCCACAGAGGACAGGCCTTACGTCCTTTATTTCACCAGCTGTCAGACCACGGCCACAGAGGACAGCCTTACGTCCTTTTATCTCACCAGCTGTCAGAGGACCACAGACCACGGCCACAGAGGACAGGTCTTATGTCCTTTATTTCACCAGCTGTCAGACCACGGCCACAGAGGACAGGCCTTACGTCCTTTATTTCACCGGCTGTCAGAGGACCACAGACCACGGCCACAGAGGACAGGCCTTACGTCCTTTATTTCACCAGCTGTCAGACCACGGCCACAGAGGACAGGCCTTACGTCCTTTATTTCACCAGCTGTCAGACCACGGCCACAGAGGACAGGTCTTATGTCCTTTATTTCACCAGCTGTCAGACCACGGCCACAGAGGACAGGCTTTATGTCCTTTATTTCACCAGCTGTCAGAGGACCACAGACCACGGCCACAGAGGGAGGTTCATTGCCAGGAAGTCCTCCATCGTGCCACCACGTACAGCCTCCCCCCCCCCCCTCCCCCTCCCTCCCATGGTGTTCTAAAACATGACAGGGAAAGGGGTGTGGTTTAGACGTACAATGGGTGAATCCCCACCCCTTTTCCTATGACTAGCAGGATTGGTAGAGAGAATTCACACACACACACACACACACACACACACACACACACACACACACACACACACACACACACACACACACACACACACACACACACACACACACACACACACACATACACACACACACACACACACACACACACACACACACACACACACACACACACACACACACACACGCATACACACACACACACACACACACACACACACACACACACACACACACACACACACACACACACACACACACACACACACACACACACACACTCACACACACACACACACACACACACACACACACACACACACACACACACACACACACACACACACACACACACACACACACACACACACACACACACACACACACACACACACACACACACACACACACACACACACACACACACACACACACACACACACACACACACACCACAACACACACACACACACACACACACACACACACACACACACACACACACACACACACACACACACACACACACACACACACACACACACACACATACACACACACACACACACACACACACACACACACACACACACACACACACACACACACACTCACACACACACACACACACACACTCACACACACACACACACACACACACACACACACACACACACACACACACACCACACACACACACACACACACCACACACACACACACACACACACACACACACACACACACACACACACACACACACACACACACACACACACACACATACACACACACACACACACACACTCACACA
>JADBJO010000853.1:42500-47500 GCA_016801955.1 Conus betulinus
CAAAGCTACAAATGCTGTCTGTCACACCAACACTTCTCCTTCAGCACCCAGAAGATGCTGTCTGTCACACCACTTCTCCTTCAGCACCCAGAAGATGCTGCCTGTCACACCACTTCTCCTTCAGCACCCAGAAGATGCTGCCTGTCACACCACTTCTCCTTCAGCACCTAGAAATGCTGCCTGTCACACCACTTCTCCTTCAGCACCCAGAAGATGCTGCCAGTCACACCACTTCTCCTTCAGCACCTGGAAGATCTGCCAGTCACACCACTTCTCCTTCAGCACCTGGAAGATCTGCCAGTCACACCACCTCTGATCTCCTTCAGCACCCAGAAGATGCTGCCAGTCACACCACTCCTCTGATCTCCTTCAGCACCTTTAAGATCTGCCTGTCACACTACTTCTACTCTCCTTCAACACCACTTGAGTTTATGATCATTTCTGATCTAGCCATGACCACTGGCAGCAGACTTTTAAGACATACCGCCGTCATGGAGGCGATATTTTCGGTCTCGCTCGTTGCAATGTTTGCCCGTCATAAAATACAACACAAATTACTGACTCGTTGGCTGCAAAGTAACACAAAAACAGCAAAACTTTGTGGAAACGTGGAATGCGGCCCAAAACACGCTCCCTTCCACGCCGTTACAGATCCATCGTGCCGATCCTGATTAAAGGTCAGATCCATGTGATCGTTTCTAACCTGACGCCTTCCTAGTCTGAAATGTTTTCATGTAAATGAACTGCATGCATGTGAGCGTGCGAGCATGTTTGTGTGTTGTCTTGTGCGTTGACATCGCTTTCTGTTTTGCATCACTGGGGGTTCACTTGATGTGTTTGGACAGGCCTCCCTGTCGATGTCTTCCTTGTTTGGCATACCCCAGGGCTTCGTGCGCTTCCTCCGCTTCATCAGTGTCAACTGTGAGTCGCGCTGCCCTTCTGTCTTTCACATCAACTGGTCTGAAGCAAGAGTGGAGGGAACTAGCATCCAGACTAACAGAAGCAGTGATAACACTGACGATGATGATCAGGAGGAGAAGGACGATGACAAAAGCTAAATGTTGCTACTGTTGTCCCTTTTTGTTGCTATCATGACTTGTGTTGCTACTGGTGCTACTGATAATTATCATGTGTTGATACTGGTGGTACTGATAATTATCATGACTTGTGTTGCTACTGGTGCTGCTGATAATTATCCTGACTTGCTACTGGTGCTGCTGATAATTCTCCTGACTTGTGTTGCTACTGGTGCTACAGATAATGATTATGACTGTGTGTTGCTACTGGTGCTACAGATAATTCTCCTGACTTGTGTTGCTACTGGTGCTACAGATAATTCTCCTGACTTGTGTTGTTACTGGTGCTACAGATAATTTTCCTGACTTGTGTTGTTACTGGTGCTGCTGATAAATCTCCTGACTTGTGTTGCTACTGGTGCTGCTGATAATTATCATGACTTGTGTTGCTACTGGTGCTGCTGATAATAATATCATGACTCATGTTGCTACTGGTGCTGCTGATAATTATCATGACTTGTGTTGCTACTGGTGCTACTGATAATCATCAGGACTTGTGTTGCTACTGGTGCTACTGATAATCATCAGGACTTGTGTTGCTACCCGTGCTACTAATAATCATCAGGACTTGTGTTGCTACTGGTGCTACTGATAATCATCAGGACTTGTGTTGCTACCTGTGCTACTGATAATTATCAGGACTTGTGTTGCTACCCGTGCTACTGATAATCATCAGGACTTGTGTTGCTACCCGTGCTACTGATAATCATCAGGACTTGTGTTGCTACCCGTGCTACTGATAATCATCAGGACTTGGGAGTAAAATCAGGCAACAGTCAGTAATATTCGGCAAGACTGCAGTTGCTGACGACAACAAGAACAGCGAAAACAAAAATGATAACAGCAGCAACAACAAGGATAATGATGATTATGATCGTGATGATGACGACGCCGAATATAATAATAGTAACAACAACGAATACGATGATAATAATAATAATAATGATAACAACAACGACAATAACAAAAACAACGACGAAGATAATAACAACAACAACAACAATAACATAATAATAATAATAATAATAACAACAAACAATAATAATAACAACAACAACAATAACAATAATGATGACGATGATAATCATCATCATAATGGTGATCATAACAAGATGAATAAAAAGAATTGACGACGACGACGACGACGACGATGATGATGATGATGATACTACTACTACTACTACTACTACTACTACTACTACTACTACTACTAAGAAGAAGAAGAAGAAGAAGAAGACGGAGAAGTATACCCGTCATAACAGTGATATACAACGCAGCACAACGATAACATGACAGACGCCCGCAACCATCATAACTGATTTAAAATGTATAGAAGCTATACAACAACAACAATCACAATAATGATGTCAATACTAATACTGATACTACTACTGATGATGATAATAATAATAATAATAATATAATAATAATGATAAATAAAGAAGAAAAAGAAGAAGACGAAGAAGGAGAAGAAGAAGAAACGTGGACAAAAAGAAAGAAAGTAAGTAAGAAAGAAAGAAACGTGCAACGTGAAATGCTGGTACGCAGATCGATAATCCTCGTGCATTGTGACAAGCAGAAGAGAGAGTGCTAAAATCCCCACGCGTTGCCAGAATTAATAGCGGAGACCTCTTGCCTCCTAATGGCAGCAGTAGAATGCCGAGCCATCTCTGGCAGAAATTGTCAAAAGACTACAGCCATGCGGACGGACTTTGAGCGCAAGGCGGGGTCTCCTCCCAGTTGGAGCCTGTCGGCGATGGCAATCAAGGCAGCGGCTTTCCAGCCCATTGGCTAACGTTGCGAAACGTTGCGAACGATTGCCTTCATTGTTTGCACAACGCTTCGCCACTGTTTGCACAACGGCTGACGAGGCGTCCCACGTATCAAAGAGCAGTAGACAACCTCCATCACTCACTCCGTGTCAACCACCGCTTCCACCCTCCTCCCCCCTCCCCCTACCCCTGCCTCGCCCCTCACCACTCCCCCGGCTTCCTTCCCTCTCAGGGTTGGAGCCTCTTGCGTGTTGCTAACTGTGCGGCAGTTTTCTTGTGATAAATTGATTGCGTTGTTGAGGCCCTCCCATTTGGGCTCTGTCTCAGCGTTGTCAGGTCCTTCCCGCTCAGGTCCTTCTGACTGGTGTCAGGTCCTTCTTAGTGGTGCCAGGTCCTTCTGACCGGTGTCAGGTCCTTCTTAGTGGTGCCAGGTCCTACTTACTGGTGTCAGTTCCTTCTTACTGGTGTCAGGTCCTACTTACTGATGTCAGGTCCTTACTGGTGTCAGGTCCTTCCTATTGGTGTCAGGTCCTACTTACTTTTTGTCGGGTCCTTGAATGTCCTTTAAAAAAACAACAACAAAAAACCCCAAAAAAAACCAACTGTGTCAGGTCCTACTTCCTGATGTCTGGTCCTACTTACTGGTGTCAGGTCCTTCCTACTGGTGTCAGGTCCTTGACAGGCCCTTCTTACTGTGTCAGGTCCTTCTTACTAGTGCCAGGTCCTTCTTATTGGTGTCTGGTCCTTCTTATTGGTGTCTGGTCCTTCTTGGTGTCACGGCCTTTTTACTGTTGTCAGGTCCTGAACACTATTCTCACTATTGTCAGGTCCTCCTGTGAAAATCGGTGCAAATAATTCCCTTTGTTCTACTGTCAGCCTGGCTGTGCCCCTGTCTTTTCTTCCCTCTCTCTCTTTCTTTGCTCTTGCCCACTATCCCCCCCCCCCCCCCCCCTACTTTTGTGACCCACTCACCAAGGTTTTCCCCCTCTTTACACATGCTTTCTCTTGTTATGATGTGTGACCCGCCAATGTCGTTAGAGGCTGCGATCTGTCCAACAACTGCTGAGAGCCGCGCCACTGCTGTGCGCTCTGACATTTCAACCATTCGGCAGACTTCTTTGCTGCTGTGGCATTTCTAAAAACTGCGTACTGAAAATTCTTTACACAATGTTTTTTTTTTTTTTTTCTGGACGTTTTGAAAGTGACTGCGATTATCTAAGCGGAATGACCGGTGTACGTAGCGTGACTGATTGTTATCCGCCTTCAGGATAGCAAGATCTAAACCAACATGTGTTACATTGCACTATAATTGTATTATTGTTGTATTGATTTTGTGTAAATTGTTTTTTTTTTCCTCATGAGTGACTTTTCTTTTTCTTCTCCTACACGACCACCATCTTTAGAGGGTCCCGTGTAGTCGACTGGGCACTGAATCTGATGGCCTTCCTGATGTCAGTTTCCTCCTCACTGATGTCAGTTTCCTCCTCACTGATGTCGGTTTCCTCCTCGCTAATGTCAGTTTCCTCCTCACTGATGTCGGTTTCCTCCTCGCTGATGTCGGTTTCCTCCTCACTGATGTCAGTTTCCTCCTCACTGATGATGTCAGTTTCCTCCTCACTGATGTCGGTTTCCTCCTCACTGATGTCGGTTTCCTCCTCGCTAATGTCAGTTTCCTCCTCACTGATGTCAGTTTCCTCCTCACTGATGTCAGTTTCCTCCTCACTGATGTCAGTTTCCTCCTCACTGACGTCAGTTTCCGCCTCACTGACGTCAGCTTTCTCCTTGCTAATGTCAGTTTCCTCCTCACTGATGTCAGTTTCCATCTGGTATTAAGTATGTCTCTTCGTGCTTATTATTGTTTTCATTATCATTATGATTGTTATTATTATTATTATTATCATTACTATTACCATAATAATAATAATGATAATAATGATAATAATGATAATAATAATAAGTAGTAGTAGTAGTAGTAGTAGTAGTACAACAACAACAAGAACAACAACAAGAACAACAGCAACAATAACAAAAATGACGATGATGATGATGGTGATGATGATGATGATGATGATAGTGGTGATGACAGGTTATGTGTGTGTGTGTGTGTGTGTGTGTGTGTGTGTGTGTGTGTGCGTGCGTGCGTGCGTGCGTG
>JADBJO010000853.1:60000-77500 GCA_016801955.1 Conus betulinus
TTTGTTTGTTTATTTGTTCTTTGTTTATTTGTTCCTTGGGATTTTTTTTTTCGTTGTTGTTGCCAAAACTGTACATATGTCCACAGCGCTGTCATGAATGCTCAATACTCTTTCGTCATAACAGAAATTGCACCTCTCTCTCTTTCCTTGTTACAGAAATTGCAACTGGCATTTCTCCGTTTTAATGGAACAGTATCTGTATTTCCAATACGGCGCAAGAATGACCTGACACAATTGGAGTTTTGTCCCCCCCCCCCCCCCCCCCCCCCCTTTTTTTTTTTTTTTCCATTTCTTTGTTTTTTCTTTCTTTCTTCTTCTTCTCTCTCTCCTCTCTCTCTCTCTCTCTCTCTCTCTCTCTCTCTCTCTCTCTCTCTCTCTCTCTCGATGATTTTAAAAAATTGCACTTTAATTCTTGTGCAAATTAGCGTTCCACTGATCACACAAGAGGACGGCTGTGGTACAACATGTGATGGAATGAAATCATCGTAATAGAAGTTGGCTCTTGGCTCGTTGTGTACAGAATGAATAAATAATCACAATTAGGATGTTTCCTCTTCATTCCCTTCACTCCGGCTGTCAATGATTTCTATAATCAATCATTTTTTTGTGTTGAACTTTTTTTTTAAAATTTATACATGAAAAATGAAATATTCTCTGTCATCAGATGTCCAGCTGCTTATCTTCTTCTTTTTTTTTTTATATATATAGGAAATTTTGTATTTGAAACAAAACAGACAACAAGAACAACAAAACCCCATCAACAATAGAAATACAAATCAATTAATTAAACAAAAGGACACCCCCAACGGAACAAAAAAGACACGGAATCAATATAGTATGTACATAAACAATCAAAAAAAGGTGGAAGGAAAATTAGTGACAAATCGTTTTATGGAAATAATAAAGAAAGAGAGGGTGGGAGGGGGAGGAGACGAGAGAGAGAGAGAGAGAGAGAGAGGAGGGGGGGGGGTGAGAGGGTTACAAGCTGGATGAGACAGGAGACAGGGACGGAGGGAAGGGAGGAGGAGAGAGAGGGGTGTTTGGAAAGCCATTAGATCAGGTTCACAAAAAAAGGTGCATGTATGCAGGGAGTATTTCATAGATATGGTAAGGGCGGCATTAGATCTGGTGCTGTATGTATGCAGGGAGTATTTCATAGATATGGTAAGGGCGGCATTAGACCTGGTGCTATATGTATGCAGGGGGAGTATTTCATAGATGTGGTAAGGGCGGCATTAGACCTCATGCTATATGTATGCAGGGAGTATTTCATAGATATGGTAAGGGCGGCATTAGACCTCATGCTATATGTATGCAGGGAGTATTTCATAGATGCGGTAAGGGCGGCATTAGACCTCATGCTATATGTATGCAGGGAGTATTTCATAGATGTGGTAAGACCTCATGGGCGGCATTAGACCTCATGCTAGATGCGGTTTTGTGTGTCATCATGAAGGAGAAAAAAAAGCACCTTTGGATGTTTCTAAGGGCGGCATTCCCCCCCCCCCTGCTGTATGTATGCAATAATACGCATAAATTCAGTAAGGGCGGATTGACCTGTGTGTGTGTGTGTGTGTGTGTGTGTGTGTGTGTGTGTGAGATATATATATATATATATATATATATATATATATATATATATATATATATATATATATATATATATCTTCTTCAGGAAAGATACATGCTAAACTCAGGTCAGCGAAAATGAACGAGCAGTCACTTGTCTTCATCCAGTTCGGCGCAAGATTGGCGTAGAATACCGAAACAATATATTTTGCCTTCAGTTCACAGGTCAAGTCAATTACGACAGTTTACACACAGTTTTTTTTTTCAATGAAGAGCTTATATATAGTTCTGTGGAAACGAGCCAATGTATAGTGGAATAATTATTTGTCATCCGCGCACAATGTATAGTGGAATAATTATTTGTCAGACCGCGATGTATAGTGGAATAATTAGTTGTCAGACCGCGATGTATCAATGAAGATAATTAGTTGTCAGACCGCGATGTATAGTGGAATAATTATTTGTCAGACCGCGATGTATACTGGAATAATTATTTGTCAGACCGCGATGTATAGTGGAATAATTAGTTGTCAGACCGCGATGTATCTGAATGCCTCAGTAACTGATTCCAGTGACGGAGACAAAGAACACGATAGAGCACGGTCTTTTTTTCTTTTCTTCAACTGTTTTTTTTTGTTTTGTTGTTGTTTGCTCTTTGCTTCGTTGTTCTTTGTTGTTGTTGTTGTTTTTTTTTTTTTTCGTTGTTGCCAAGACTGTACATATGTCCACAGCGCTGTCATGAATGCATGCTCAATACTCTTTCGTCATAACAGAAATTGTGTGTACATATATACATATATTTATATATCTATATCTAGATATGTATGTATGTATGTATATATATATATATATATATATATATATATATATATATATATATATATATATGTACATATAGAGAAGAGAGAGAGAGAGAGAGAGAGAGAGAGAGAGAGAGAGAGAGAGAGAGAGAGTAAAATTCCAGGTTTACAGATACGGCTATGGTGCATATGAATATAACGTTAAAACGGAATGGAAACTGCTTTTCTATAATCAGTGACCATCAACTTTGTAAACTGATTTTATTCACCTAATCTTCCTTCCCTCATTTATTGTAGTATTGCTAATTATTAGTCTGTGATCTATAGTTTGTTTCCAGTACGTTCTAACACTGTACAGTAGACTAGAATTAGTCTAGTTGGGGCGCTGATACAGTCGATTCCAGTGTTCTGTCGATGTTCACTGGGAAAGTCGAAGAGGGGAAACATTTCCACACATCCTTGTTGCTGTGCTAGGTTCCAAGCGGGATTTCAAAGGCTAAATCAACCTTCTGTAAGCATCATCAACAGCCTACACTGATATCATAGCTAATGTAACAGCACGCTCGTGCAATTTAACAAGAAGTTTTAAATATTTGCTTTTGCAGGTTTCCATAAGATGGAAGCAAAAGTATTGAGTGAACGACGCTATGCACAAAACACCGTTTTTCGGCATTAATATTCAGATTTCTTTTTGATATTCGTGAAGCGGAATCGTTCGTCTCTTCATTCAATTGTTTTTTTCTTTTCTTCTTCTTCTTCTTTTTTTTTTTTTAAATCTGTGATGAAACTGACTGAATATTTATTTCAGTATCCTACAATCCACTAAGCGGAATCGTTCGTCTCTTCATTGAATTTTTCTCTTTTGTCTCTCTGAATAGACTGACAGAATATTTATTCCAGTACCCTACAATCCACAAAGCCATCTATAAGTCGCCAGTTCAAGTCTTGAATTGTTTGGGATTCCAGTCCGTATGTCAATGAGGCATAAAGCGAATTCCGGAGTTTCTACCACCAAGCCACGAAGCGCGTGTTTTCTCTGTATCGAGTATCTACCCTGGACTTTCTCAAAAATCTGTCAAACACTGTCTGTAAAGTGCCTCCTCAAACTGTGGGTAATACCACGGTCATTCTTAAGCATACCGTGACATTAAACATGTGGTGGATAAGCATACAGTGCCATTTGACATTTTGTTTTACCAGACAATTCTTTTTTGCATTCTAATTTTCAGTCATCAGAAGCTGAAGAATTTCAATTCATAAAATAATTACACACACTGAAGTTTGGTCACCTTGCCGACAGCTACGCCGAACGGGGGAAAGCGAATTGAAATCAGCACGTGCATTAGGAGCGTTGATTCCATCTCTCTGTAACAAATAGGAATACCGTTTTATCTGCCTGATGAGCCATAGCTGAATGTACTTTATGAAAGAAAAACCAAAACAAAGCAAAAGACAACAAATCAAAGAACTCAATTAACACTGATCAAAAAGATTCGTCAAATCTTATGCATGGTAGCAGTCCTGGCAATGTTTTTTGTTTTTTTGTTTTTTATTTAATTGGGGGGTGGGGGGTGGGGGGGGGGGGGGGGGTCGTTTTTTTTTTTTTACGTATGTCAATAATATGTTAGGTCGTGAGTTATTCCTATATTATCTCCAGTATTCTGGGTACGCACAAAATCGGGTTAGATTCCAGTTAAGTGAAAAAAAAAAAAAAAAAAAAAGTTCCTTAAAGACTATTTGCAATTCACGCCGACCCTATTTTTATGGACACAACTCCAAACAGTCATTGGTCCCCAAGTCCTCCAGATCTTTTCAGATTGTTTTTCTTTGTAATGTACACGTCAGATGTTTTCAGATTGTTTTTCTTTGCAGTGTAGACGTCAGATGTTTTCAGATTGTTTTTCTTTGTAGTGTAGACGTCAGATGTTTTCAGATTGTTTTTCCTTGTAGTGTACACACCTGTGTACACGTCAGATCTTTTCAGATTGTTTTTCTTTGTAGTGCACACACCAGGATTCCATCCCTTTGAATACTACACAGCTCGTCCCTTTTAAATCACTAGATCAGGGACATGCCGACAAGTGCTCCCAATTTTCCACGATGTCACCTTTCAGCTTCACTGGAGATGTCACCTTGCCGATCAGCTTCACTGAAGATGTCACCTTGCCGATCAGCTTCACTGGAGATGTCACCTTGCCGATCAGCTTCACTGGAGATGTCACCTTGCCGATCAGCTTCACTGGAGATGTCACCTTGCCGATCAGCTTCACTGGAGATGTCACCTTGCCGATCAGCTTCACTGATGATGTCACTTTGCCGATCAGCTTCACTGGAGATGTCACCTTGCCGATCAGCTTCACTGGAGATATCCCCTTGCCGAT
Organism: Conus betulinus; assembly: GCA_016801955.1. Lineage (NCBI taxonomy): Eukaryota > Metazoa > Mollusca > Gastropoda > Neogastropoda > Conidae > Conus > Conus betulinus. The sequence goes on from JADBJO010000853.1 coordinate 64,751, forward strand.
CAGCTTCACTGGAGATGTCACCTTGCCGATCAGCTTCACTGATGATGTCACCTTGCCGATCAGCTTCACTGGAGATGTCACCTTGCCGATCAGCTTCACTGAAGATATCCCCTTGCCGATCAGCTTCACTGGAGATGTCACCTTGCCGATCAGCTTCACTGAAGATATCCCCTTGCCGATCAGCTTCACTGGAGATGTCACCTTGCCGATCAGCTTCACTGATGATGTCACTTGCCGATCAGCTTCACTGGAGATGTCACCTTGCCGATCAGCTTCACTGGAGATGTCACCTTGCCGATCAGCTTCACCGAAGGAGGTGTCACCTTTTACATTTTTTTTCTTCGTCTGATAAAACACGAGGCACATCTGTCTGCCTGTCTGTTAAAACACGAGGCACATCTGTCTGCCCTTCTGTTAAAACACGAGGCACATCTGTCTGCCTGTCTGTTAAAACACGAGGCACATCTGTCTGCCTGTGTGTTAAAACACGAGGCACATCTGTCTGCCTGTCTGTTAAACATGAGGCAGATGTGTCTGCCTGTCTGTTTTAAAACACGAGGCACATCTGTCTGCCTGTCTGTTAAAACATGAGGGAGATGTGTCTGCCATTTCAGTTATTTCACAGTTTTCAACATTCTAGACCAACACAGGTAGCCTGTTCATGTAATCCAGCACAGCTGGCCTGTTCATGTAATCCAGCACGGTTGGCCTGTTCATTGTAATCCAGCACGGTTGGCCTGTTCATGTAATCCAGCACAGTTGGCCTGTTCATTGTAATCCAGCACAGTTGGCCTGTTCATTGTAATCCAGCACAGTTGGCCTGTTCATTGTAATCCAGCACAGTTGTAATGTTCATTGTAATTCAGCACAGTTGGCTTTTCATTGTAATCCAGCTTCACTGGCCTGCTTTTCATTGTAATCCAGCACAGTTGGCTGTTCATTGTAATCCAGCACAGCTTTTCATTGTAATCCAGCACTATGGCCTTTCATGTAATCCAGCAAGCTCCTGTCATTGTAATCCAGCACAGCTGGCCTTTCATTGTAATCCAGCACAGTTGGCCTGTTCACTGTAATCCAGCACAGTTGCCTGTTCACTGTAATCCTTCACTTCCTATTGCTTTTCATTGTAATCCTTCACTTCCTATTGCCTTTTTTAAAAAAAAAATGTCTTTGAACCATCAGCTAATGAGAACTTGGGCACGTTTTTTTTTTTTTTTTTTTTTGGAATAAAAGGTCTTTTCGAATCTTGCGAGCTACACACACACACACACAGCACACACACACACACAATGGACAAACAGGTCATATATATATATATATATGAGCATATATATATATATTTGCCAAACTTTGTCTGCCCCCCCCCCCCCTTTTCTTTCTTTTCTTTTTTCTTTCTTTTTTTTTTCTGTATCACCTCAGTGGCATTGCGCCTATGCCGCTCATTCCGACCCCCCCCCCCCCCCCCTCTCGTCCACAGCCACAGCCAAGGCACCGGCAATGCACAGGGAGCAGTCAATGTCAATCGTTCTGAGGCAACCCACCAGAGGAGACACTGCACTGTGGTGCCTGCTCTGATCCAACACACGCTGGACACCACTTACTATCCGCCCCCCCCTTTCCCCCCAACTGACGACAATAATTGCTTTGTCGCAGAGTCGGCTTGAGTGAGTTCTCACTCCGGAGGACGATACCACGACAGTCCCCACAAATTTGTCAATACTGGTGACCCCGACAGCCCCATGAATTTAGCAATACCGGTGACCCCGACAGCCCCCATGAATTTGCCAATACCGGTGACCCCGACAGCCCCCATGAATTTGCCAATACCGGTGACCCCCCCGACGCCCCCATGAATTTGCCATACCGGTGACCCGAAGGAATTTGCCAATATAGAATTTGCCAATACCCCCGACAGCCCCCATGAATTTGCCAATACCGGTGACCCCGACAGAACCAAACCAAGGTCATAGGCAGCCCCCATGAATTTGCCAATACCGGTGACCCCGACAGAACCAAACCAAGGTCATAGACAGCCCCCATGAATTTGCCAATACCGGTGACCCCCGAAAACCAAACCAAGGTCATAGACGCGGATTTGAGGACATCGAAACTGAGGTCGCTATGAGAGCAGTACACGAAGGGCTACAGAACTGGAGACTTTTTTTTTTTTTTTTTTTTAAATAAATACTGATCGATGAGGATTGGGATGATGAAGATGATGCTACGGATTTCTACGGATGACAGGGCTGTACTATACGCTTACTTTAATAACATATCCCGGCGTCAACCAGGCCCGAAGAGATAGCCTACAGACACCTGCAGTGTTGGTCAGGAATTGGAGCATCCATTGAGTGGATGAAACTTGACTGTGTGGTCCCAGTCTTCCACCTGAGCCCGTGGCAAACTCAACTCTGAGTAGCAGCCGGTTCGGAACAGAGAAATTTTACCAAGAAATGGCTCTAATGATAATCGAACCTACAACCTTCCAGCCAGGAATCTGCGACGCTAACCACTTCGACACGGCGACTGGTGAAAGCAAAATAGTCTGTTAACCTTTTTGCCATTTAAATCTCTATGGCACTCTAGATCGGATCAACACACCCTCCACTCTTACATATCTGAACCTACCTGTCTCTCTCGTTTCCGACCAAAATTCAGTCTCTCTTTTTGACTTCCATTTGCTTTGTTTAAAAAAATTTTTATTAAAAAAATGAAACCTCAGACAGTTTGGGGTTTTTCATTATAATCTTGTATGCTTCTTTTCTACCGTGGACATTTTTTTTTACTTATCATTTTCATTAATAGAACATAAAAAAAGAGATGAACTAATTATATGAATATATGAACTGAATATCAACGCTGTTTATTGCTGGAAACTATTATACTTTGGTTAATACAGCATACTCTCCTATTAAGGGTCTGAATCACCTCATTGGTTTCTTGAGCACACTGTCTGTCCTTCAGCAACGGAGAACTAAATTTCTGCGAACAAAGCCCGTGTCTTTGCTTATGCTAATGTTACCATTGGATGATAAATCTTATAACCATGTTTGATGTTAACAAACCTCAGTAAAAAATCGAACACAAATAGAAAAGGCAGAAGAAGAAGAAGAAGAAGAAGAAGAAGAAGAAGAGAGAGAGAGAGAGAGAGAGAGAGAGAGAGAGAGAGAGGGGGGGGGGGGGGGGGGGGGGGGGGGGGGGGGGAGGAGGAGGAGGAGGAGAGAAGAAGAAGAAGATCATCCTGTTTACTGTAACGCCCCTGTACCAGATATCTTTTTCCTGTCACATTTTCTGTTCATTTATCTTCTCATTGCTTTATTGCTTTGTGTAACATGTCTTTTGTGTATTTCCCCCCTGATCTTTCTTTTTGTGTTTTATTATTGGTTTTTTTTTTTTTTTTTTTCAGGAAAATTTGATTTTGTTTTCGTGTTTCTGTTCTTGTTGTTTTAAACTTTTTCTGGCTTTTGTTTTTCTTGTTTCCTGTCGCCTTCCATTTATTTTTTGTGCTTTTCTGGCTTAAAAAAATTGTTTTGTTTTTGAATTCTTGTTACCTGAAACGGGATGTTTCAGTGTTGAGGTATTGTTTCTATCTTTATATATATTTTCGTTTTCTTTTTGTTTTCAGTGCATTTTCATTTTAGGTTTTAGTTTTGTGTTCTTGTTGTTTTCTGTAACGTGCGTGTGTTTTTCTTTGTTTAGTGTTTTTTTTTGTGATTTGTCTAATTTTTGCGTCAGGTTTTGTGTTTTCGTCTTTTTTTTGTTTGATTGAAATGATTGTTCGTTTTGCTTCCTTTTTGTTTCAGGTACTACATTTTTTTTTTTTTTTTGCATTCTTGTTTTCTGTATTTTTGTGTGCATTTTTTTTTTTCTCATGCATATGTATCTTTTGCATTTGTTTTTGTCCCCTTGTATTTTTGTAAATTTTGTGTTTGTTTTTGTGTTGTAGTTGGTTACGGTGATGCTTTGGTTTTCATGTGCTTTTCGTGTGTGTGTGTGTGTGTGTGTGTGTGTGTGTGTGTGTGTAAAGTATTTCATTTTGAATTCTTGTCTTCTGTAGCTTCTTTTTTCTTGTGTTCTTGCTGATTTTTGGAACTTTGAAATTCTGTTTCTTCTGTTGTTTCTTTGTTGTAACTTTTGTTGTGTTGTGCTGTGACATTTTTTGTTTTTGTTTTGGGGTTGTTTTCTCTGATATTTTTTTTTTTCTGTTTTTCGTTTGTGTTCTTAACATTTGTTACATTAGATAAAAAAAAGTTGTGTGCGTGTGTGCGTGCGTGCGCGCGCGCATGCGCGTCTGTGCATGTGTGTTGTTGTTGTTGTTGTTGTTGTTGTTGTTGTTGTTGTTCGTTGTTGTTGTGTTTCAGTAAGTATTATTTTTGTGTTAATGTTTTGTTTTCTTGTTGTCTTCCATGACTTTTGTTTTCTGATTTTGTTGTTCTTGTCTGTAGGAAACGTACTCCCAGTTTACCTTGAATACGTGTGAGATATTCCATAAAGAGAGTAAAACTGTCTTGGGCTGGTGTAACCGTTAGTAATGGCTATTCTGGTAAACATCGGCCATCATCTGTGACCTATAATGAACATACAAATTTTCAGAAAGATCGGCCAAGAACTTTCTGAGATTTTCCAGAGAGAAGAAAACCATTATGGGCCGTTAATAACGGCTATAACGGTACACTTAAACATCGGGCATCGTCCGTGACCCATAATGAACATACCTACAAATTTTCAGAAATATCAGCCACGTACTTACTGAGATATTCCATAAAAAAGAAAAAAAACGTTATAGGTCGTTCGTTATAGCCGCTAGTAACAGATATAACGGTAAACTAAAACGTCAGGCATCATCCGTGACCCATAATGAACATACCTACAAATTTTCAGAAAAATCGGCCAAGTACTTTCTGAGACATTCCATAAAAAGAAAAACCATTGTGGGCCGTTATAGTCGTTAGTAACGGCTATAACAGTAAACTAAAAGATTGTATATCATCCGTGACCCATAATGAACAAACATACAAATTTTCAGAAAGATTGACAGAGTGCTTTCTGAGATATTCAATTCAATTCAGTTCAATTCAAACGACTTTATTATCACAAACGTGAAATTCAGTGTGGCAACGTCTTTTGATTTTTAAAACACATAACACAATTAAAAAAAAAAAAATTACATATCCAATAAAAAACAGCATTCTAATTTGTCATTTTATGTTATGCACTTCAACACAACACTATGCACTACACACACACACACACACACACACACACACACACACACACACACACACACACACACACACACACACACGCATGCACGCACGCACGCACGCATGCACGCGCACGCGTCAGTTTAAGTTCTCAATGTTTTAATTCGTCACATGTAAAAAGAATCATTTGTTTAAAAGTTGGATGGACATGGGGATAAAACTCTTTTTTGTTCTACATAGTCTAAATGTGGGGTCCTACAACTTCTTCCAGATGGCAAAAGCTCATAGTACCAGCTAAGATTATGGCTGCTGTCGCTCACAATTATCTGCGCCTTTCGAACTGCTCTTTGTTCAAACAACACATTCAAACTACTCTGTCTCTCGCCCACAATCTTGTTACAGACTTTCACCACCTTATTCAGCACATGCTTGCTCTTCCCAGCTAGACTTCCATACCAACAGATAAAAGAGAAAGTGAAGATGGACTCAATAAAACATCTGTAAAATCCTTGCAGCACTTTTTTGTTTACATTGAGGCTTCTGAGCTTCTGAAGGCAAATCAATCAAGGCAAAAGATCCTTGATTGACATTTCTTGTGGATCAAATTAGTATTTGCTATAAAATTTAATTTGTCATCAATTATTGTACCTAGGTATTTATACACACTCACATGTTCAACTTTTATAAAGAAGAAGAAAAAACCGTTATGGGCAGTTATAACCGTCAGTAACGGCTATAACGGTAAACTAAAACATCGGGCATCATCCGTTACCGATAGTGAACATACCTGCTAATTTTCACAAAGATCGGCCAAGTACTTTCTGAGATATTCCATGAAGAAAAAAAAACCGTTACAGGCCGTTACAGCCGTTAGTAATGGCTGTAACGGTAACCTAAAACATCGGGCATTATTCGTGACCCATAATGAACATACCTACAAATCTTCAGAAAGAGCGGCCAAGTAATTTCTGAGATATTCTTCAGAAAGATCGGCCAAGTATTTTCTGAGATATTCCATGATGAAGAAGAAAAACCGTTACAGGCCGTTGCAGCCGCTAGTAACGGCTATAACGGGGTAAACTAAAACATCGGGCATCATCTGTGACCCATAATGAACATAACTGCTAATTTTCACGAAGATCTACCAAGTGCTTTCTGAGATATTCCATAAAGAAGAAAAACTGTTACAGGCCGTTACAGCCGTTAGTAACGGCTATAACGGTAAACTAAACGTCGGGCATCATCCGCGCGACCCATAATGAACATACCTACAAATTTTCAGAAAGATCGGCACAGTAGTTTTGTCTGGAGCGAGTGGAAAACATTTTGACCACGGACGGACACACACACACACACACACACACACACACACACACACACACACAGAGCATTTCTTCGTTCCCATTGTAAAGTACTCCCTGTTCTATGACTGGGAGTAAAAAAACAAACAAAAAACAAAACAAAAAAAAAAAAAAACAAAAAAACAAAAATGCAGGAGACATGGGCGTAGGGACGAAGGAAAAACAAAGGTCTGAGAGGGAAGAGGGTGCGGGAGAGGATGGATTGAGGATGTGGGGGGTGGGGGTGAGAGAGGGAAGACTGGAGATGGGGGTGAGGGGTGGAGGGGAGGGGCAGAAGAGGCCATTGAACACAATATATTGGATTGCTCGGTTTCCCCTTTGTTCAGTTTGATTGTCCAGTACTTCGTTTTGTCTTTGTTTGCGTGCTTTTTTTTTTTTTTTTTTTTAAATTTCGCGCGCGCGCGCGTGTGCAATGTGTATGTGTGTGTGTGTGTGTGTGTGTGTGTGTGTGTGTGTTTTAAATAACTGTCTTTCGTTGCTCGTGTGTCCATTTCTTAGCATTCGTCCTCGTCATATTGATTGGCCGATTATGACCTCTCTTTTTCCCGAATCATTATGATTCTTATCTCTTTCAAATCATCCTATTGACTGGGTGACTTTCAACTTTTTTACCCCCCCCCCCCCCCCCCCTATATTTTTAATCTACACTGTCCTGACTGATTGATTATGAACTTAAAAGATATACATGTATTCTTTATTTTTCACCAGATTATTGGTGGATTTTCAATGATTGTGTGTGTTTGCTTGTTTGTTTCCTGTGCCTTCCAATATTGGCTCATATATTTTGAATGGTGATTTTCTTTTACTGAGATTGACTTGGGTATTTAGGTATCAACTAGTTCATTTGTTAATCATATGCTTAAGGGAAAAATGTCAGCATTGAAATTGATTATATCATTCGATTGATAGACTGCGTTTTGTTTCAGTAATCAAAATGGGCGCGGTCACTGTGGGAAACACGTCATTGGTTTGAAGACGTCACAACTGACGAAAGATCAGCGTGGAAACAGCTCAGTCATCTGTGGACCTGTATGTCATTGTCACTTGGACGACGCCGTCACAGAACCTGTGAGTGAACGCATCAAGCAACACGTGGAGAAACAGTCGACGTCACGGAACAACTGCCAGGGAAAAGCAAGTCATCATCCCCTGACGAAGTCACCAGACGAGAGAGAGAGAGAAGCGTGGACACTAACGTCATCAGCCACTGATGACGCTATGACAGGCCTGTGCAATACAGGACGTGACGTAACGTCCTCTTGTCACGTGACTCAGCCCGTCCATCCTTGTCAGACAGCGGACTGGAACAGTGTGTGAAGCACAGTGTCCACAGACCGGCAGTGCATCGCAGACAGCTGAGTGCATCACAGACAACTGAGTGCATCACAGACAGCTGAGTGCATCACAGACAGCTGAGTGCATCGCAGACAGCTCGGTACATCGCAGACAGCTCAGTGGATCACAGACAGCTCGGTGCATCACGGCTCAGTGCCTTACAGACAGCTGAGTGCATCACAGACAGCTGAGTGCATCACAGACAGCTCAGTGCATCACAGACAGCTCAGTGCATCACAGGCAGCTGAGTGCACCACAGACAGCTCAGTGCCTCAGAGACAGCTCAGTGCATCACAGACAGCTCAGTGCATCACAGACAGCTCAGTGCCTCACAGACAGCTGAGTGCATCACAGACAGCTCAGTGCCTCACAGACAGCTGAGTGCATCACAGACAGCTCATGACGCACCTCTGAACGTTGCCTGACACCTGACATTAGCAGGCCAAGGTATGCAAACAAACAACAGAGCCCGGCAATCACAAAATTGTTCAGAGACATCGGTAGAAGATCAAGACATCTGTCAAACCAAGATTTTTCCAGAACGGGACATCTTCCAAGAAAATACAGATCCAAGAAAATACAGACAGGAGGACATCCTTTTTAAGAAAATACAGACGACAGGACATCTTTGACACATGACATTAAAACATTAAAAAAAAGGACATATATTCAGTATATATTCGAGGTCGCGTGTAGTCTTAACTCATCGCAAGAAGATCATGACTTCTACGCTGAATGCAGTATGAGAAGATCAGTACATCAACGCTGAATGTAGCATAAAAAGATCGCAACATCTGTACTGAACACATCGTAACTTGGGATATCTCTGTGATGAACACGCCCTAAAGGATTCAGACATTGGAGGTGAGTACATGATAGCAATATCAGGACATCTGTGCTGAAGACATAGCAACAAGACCAGACGTCCATAGCCAGAAGGCCAGACGTCCATAGCCAGAAGGCCAGACGTCCACGACAATTGTCCGGCAGTGCAGAAGACCAGACGTCATAGCCAGAAGATCAGACGTCCATAGCCAGAAGACCAGACGTCCATAGCCAGAAGACCAGACGTCCAGGAGTTGTCCGGCAGTGCCGGTCCAGGTCAGCAGAGAAGGGGGTGGACAGGGCGGCGGTCAGATCGCCGTTGCTGACCACCGTGACATCATCCAGCAGACTGGACCCTTCGGCCACCGCCACCCTGCTGCACAGCCACGCCCTGTCCCTGGACTACGGGGCCTCCCTCATGGGTGAGTACTGACCCATCAACCCCTCCACCCTCCCCCCCCCCCACCTCCCCTGCACACACACACACACACACACACACACACACACACACACACACACGCACTCAAAAGCCGATCCTTACCTTCTTGTAGTTTTAGACATCGTTCTGGTCTGTTTTATTGGTCCCGTAAAAAGGAATCAGTTTGTCCTGTTCTCCCTTGAAATTGAACATCTGTCTGTTTATCTGTCACTGTCTTTATCTCGTGTAACACCTTCACGGTGTATTAATCTTTTGCCATGTCTGTCACTGCATGTTTATCTTTGGCTATCTTCTGTATCTGTTTGTTACTTTATACCTTTTTTTCGTCTCTGTCGCTTATCTTATCTCTTGTCGCCTCGCCTTTGCGTTTTGTTTTTTTTTTTTTTTAATAATCTTGTCGTCCCACATCAGCATATCTTGATATCTTACCATCCCTGTCACTTTGTCTTGTGTCATTGTTTTGTCTCTGCATGTTTATCTTTTGTCATCTTTGTCACTGTGTCTTTCTGTGTTGTCCTCCTTGTCATCACCTCTTTTTTGTTTTGTCGTCTCTGCCACTGTATCTTTGTCTTTTGTCGTCCTGTATCTTTATCTTCTGTCTTCCGATGTCACTGTAAGTTTATCGTTTGTCTTCCCATTTCACTGTATCTTCATCTCTTGTTATCCCTGTCACTTTATCTTTGGTTGTCCCTATTTTTGTCCTCGTCACCCTGTCTGTATATTTCGTCGTCTCCGTCACTGTGTCTGTATCTTTTGTACTCCATTTCCCTGTATCTTTAGCTCTTGTTCTCTCAGTCGCTATATCTTTATCTTTTGTCATCCTTGTGACTGTGTCTTTATCTGTTAACATTGTTCTGTTCCTATAGTGTTTTCATCTTTTTGACTCTCACTGTATCTTTTGTTAAGTAAAGTTTTGCCTTGATGCGGAATTAAGTTGTATTGTATGACACGGTATTATGTTCCATTGTGCTGTACAATGTTGTATTGCACTGTTGTATTGTGCTACATCATGTTGTATCGTGTAGCAGTGTGTGTTGTATGGTGTGATCCACGTCTTCCTAAAACTGTATTTCCTTTCTTGTCTCCACACCAGACCAGCGTATTGAATGTTTAACCTGTTGAGTCTCGTGGTCTCGTGAGCTCGTGACTTAGCTGATGCGTAGACAATCTCCGTGTTTTGCTAGTTAGGGGAGTTCCGTTTCGTTCACTAAAGGCACTCGGCACTTCCTGTTGGTCTGACTGTGACACCTCTGTTTACGGGTTGATTGGCTGTTACCCCGGTTCAGAAGTGTCAGATTACCACACACACACACACACACACGCACGCACGCACGCACGCACACACGCACGCACGCACGCACGCACGCACGCACGCACACACACATGTTGGTTTACGTGCGGGCAGAGCCTACGTGCAGACAGTAGGCCTCCCGTGCTGAACAGTGGACAAGAAGAAGCTGGCATATGTAGTTCCCTCAGAGGGCGGTCCGGTCAACTGAACAATTCTCTCGTCCAGAAGAACTGGCTTACCAACGTGAGCGACTGGGACACCCGACAAGGGCGACTAGGGAGAAAAACGAGGCATAGAAAAAATGAGAGTCCTAGAGAGTCCTAGAGAGTCCTGTCTTCCATCTGCATGTTGACTGGTCCACGCCAGCTGTCTTCTATCTCTTCACCTGCTTCGTTTATGTAGCCATGTCTTCATTTTTTTTTTTGGGGGGGGGTCACCATACTCTATCGATCTGGTGTGTGTGTGTGTGTGTGTGTGTGTGTGTGTGTGTGTGTGTGTGTGTGTGTGTGTGTGTGTGTGTGTGTGTGTGTGTGTGTGTGTGTGTGTGTGTGTGTGTGTGTGTGTGTGTGTGTGTGTGTGTGAGCCCTGCCCATTGCGGCTCATAGTGAGCCAGGTGAAGCGTAGCGTTTATGGGCTCGTCTGCATGCAGTAATATACCTAACTGAAACTCTTTTCTAACACGTCTCTGTCTATCAATCTATCTCTGTCCCTCTGTCTGTCTGTCTGTTTCTGTCGGTATGTCTGTTTTCTATTTTTGTCTGTCTGTCCGTCGTTCGTTTGTCTGTCTGTCTGTCTGTCTCTCTAACTCGGAGAATACTGACGTAATGAATGCGCATTCTCACTTTGTTCCTCTCGTTGAATATACATTTCCCCTTCCGTTCCAGTGAGCGCACACAGGCATGTACGCACTCAGGCGGCACGCGCTCGCGCGTGCGTACACATGCGTACGCACACAAACAAAAACACACACACACACACACACACACACACACACACACACACACACACACACACACACATTGCGTGCGCGTTTGAAAATAAGTCAAAGACACAGAAAGTTTGTTGTTCTTTTCAAGTTGTTTTGGTCCTTTTATAATTGTAATCCTCTTTGCGGTCACTGTTATAATTCTTGTCGTTGATACGGGTTGCCATATTATTTTTGTCGACAAGACAATGGACATACTAACTACATAGATAGATTTTATTTATGGCGCAGATTCAGAGATGAACCATCGGGCGTATATTTGTGAATTCTAGAGGTGAAAATGTTTCAGTTAGTCCAAGATTTTTGTTTAATGCAGATCCGTTTTTTTTTTTAAAGCCGTTTTTGACAGGAATTGAACTGCCCCACCACTTATCCCCCAAACCAAACAGAGACAGAAACAAGGAAAATCACCCCAACAAAGAGAATATTTTGTGACATTGGAACAGCTCATTTTTTTTTTTTTTTTTTTTTTTTTGGTATACTCGGACTGATACTCCTGCGGACACTCCTGTAGAGAGAGGCAAGGATTGATCCCATCTACCCAACAAAGGGAGTGGAGTTTTGTTTGTATGACCGTTTTTTTTTTATCCCGCCATTAAAAGCAGCCATAATCCATCTTCGGGGAAGGAGCATGCTGTGTGTAACGTGTCATCCATACCAACGGCCAAACTGGCCTTCTCTTCCGAAAGTTGGTGATGGGACTTTACGTGTGTGCAAGATGTTTCATGCGTTCATTCACACACAGGAACCTCGGTTTATAGTCTCATTCGAAGGACTGTATGGGGAATGCAGTCAGAACCAATGTTAACTCCGATGGGAAAATCCTCCTGTACCGAAACGGCCCGGCGGAGATTTAAACCCGCAACCCCAAGATTACGAGTCCGGCGCTCGACCACTGAGCTATTCCGGCCCCCGGAACAGCTCCAACAATAAGTGTGGTTTTTCCTGCCGTCGGCCTGTCTACACACAACGTGAAATGAAATGAGTTTAACAGGATCGAACATTAATGAGAATAATTATAACGACAAGAAAAGAATAGCAATGATGATGTTAATAATGATAATGGTGGTAATGATAATAACAACAGCAACAACAACAATGATAATAATGATACAATAATAATAATAATAATAATAATAATAACAAATAACAACAACAACAACAACAACAATAATAAAGATAATAATAACAACAACAATGATAATAAAGATAATAATAATAATAGCAATGATGATGATGATGATGATGATAATAACAATAACTACAACAATAATAATGATAATAATAAAAATAAAAAGAACAAGAACAAG
>JADBJO010000853.1:80000-100000 GCA_016801955.1 Conus betulinus
CGTTAAGTAGAAGATCGCTGAGTAAAACACAACAACACAACGATCGCCAAGATCGCAAAAGGAGTCCATCAGGGGTCGGCAGTCTGGACAGTCCTCAGTGGAGAACTGCCTGAAGAGAACTCTGAACTCTGAAAAAAATTACTGCAAGGCCACCGGATTGTATGCAAAGGAGGTACATGTATCATGTAAAGACACAAAATGAGAAAAGAACTCACACAGACCAAACTATTAAGAATCTACAAAAAATTTCCTAACTGCATCGGATAAACCAACTGGGAATTGCTTTCAGGTATTTTCTATGCAGTTTCCCCATTTTTACCCTTTTAATACAGAAAAAAAAATTACACAGTTGAAATGGATTTCGCATTTTCTTCTTCTTCTCTCTTTTTTGAAGCATAATAAATAAACATTGCAACAGAACGTGTAATAAAACCTGCTTTCGCTCTGCAGAAGAGAGAGAGAGAGAGAGAGAGAATACGAATAGTTTAATTAGGGTGAGCAGATAAGCTGAAAGCTTCTTTACACTACGCCCTCAAAAGCAAACAAACAAACAAAACAAAGTATAGAGATTATAGAATGTACAATCACCACAAGTAAAAGGGAAATCAAAATATGAAACAGAGAGAGAGAGAGAGAGAGAGAGAGAGAGAGAGAGAGAGAGAGAGAGAGAGAGAGAGAGAGAGAGAGATTACAACAATGTTAAATGGGGGCTGGAATAGCCAAGGTGGTAGAGCGCCGGACTCGTGATCCTGGGGTTGCGGGTTCGAATCTCCTCCGGGTTGTTTCGGTACAGGGGGGATTCTTCCCTTGGAGTTAACATTGGTTCTGACTCCAATTCCCATACAGTCCTTCGAATGAGACTATAAACCGAGGTTCCGTGTGTGAATACACGCATAACATCTTGCACACACTTAAAAAATCCCATCACCAAACTTTCGGAAGAGAAGGTCAGTTTGGCCATTGGTTTGGATGACACGTTACACATAGCATGCACCTTCCCCGAAGTTGGAGTATGGCTGCCTTAATGGCGGGATTTAAAAACGGTCATACACACAAAACTCCACTCCCTTTGTTGCGTAGATGGGATTAGTCCTCGCCTGTCTATACAGGGAGTGTCCGCAGGAGTATCAGCCTGCGAACGCAGAAATAAAGAAAAGAAAGAAAATGTTCAATGTTGGTGCCGCCACATCCCTCTCCCCCCTCCCCCCTTCCCCTTACTGTGACTAACGGAGGCACGTGGCCCACTAGATCACAGTGGTGTTCAGTGAGGATGAAGACTTAAGGAATACATTGTGTGCGACCATTGTAATGCAGGCGTGTGGCCCCAGACCAGGGTGCCATATGCGCGTCTTAGATTATGCCCTTTTTATTTATTCTTTTTTTTTTTCTCTCTAGTTTGTAAATGTCACTGAAATTTGTATTTCGCCTCCGACACCTTCTCTCCACACCCAATCTCCTCTCTCTGTGTGTGTCTCTCTCTCTCTGTCTGTCTGTGTCTGTCTGTCTGTCTCTCTGTCTCTGTCTCTCCCTCTCTCTCTTGACACTGCGCCCAAGGACGACAGATGGTTGAAGTTGCCACCCCTGGTGCACTTGTGGCAGTGGTTGGGGAGTTTCCGAGAGTGAGAATGTGGCGTTGTTTGTGTAGCCAATCAGATAGAGTTACTGTTTTGGTGCATAGGGAAAAAAAATGAACAGATTTCCTCTTTTCCCTTTCGTCGTTTAAGGCAAAGTTCATCTGGTTTGTAGCGAGGATAAACTGGATTTGCACGGGAAGAAGACAGATTAGAAACAGGATCGTTGTAACCTCCTTAGTTTGTGTTTAATGTCTGTCTAGTTTTATTTATGAATATTAAAATTCTGTCAGGGTCCGTGATTCATACTCTCACGCGATTGGCCTCTAAGCCCGCTTCACATATCTGCTGTCCTTCATGTCCAGTGTGCGCCCAGTGGCTCTGTCCTGGTCTGAGGCCTTCAGTCCTGGCTTCCTCCACATCAGACATGTGGCTTTTCCCCAAGCCTTGCAATCACTAGGCTTTGCTTTCATCTGGATGCATGCTGACGACTCTTGATGGAAAGGTATACGTCATTCTGCTATTCTGTGTGAGTGCAGGAGGAAAAAACAAAACAAAAAACAAAAAAAACAAGCAAACAACAACCCTTCCTCCCCCCCCCCCCCCAAACCAAGCAAGCACCAACCACCAAAGACAGAACCTGTCCCACTCAATAGCGGCGTAAGGGGCACAGTATTGAGGAGGCGCACATGCTTGACATAGCATCCACGCCAGACACTGCTATGCTGACTGTTGTTCTCCAGACACTACAATGCTGACTGGTGTTCTCCAGACACTACTACTATGCTGACTGTTGTTCTCCAGACACACTGCTATGCTGACTCGTGTTCTCCAGACTCTACTATGCTGACTGTTGTTCTCCAGACACTGCTATGCTGACTGTTGTTCTCCAGATACTACAATACTGACTGGTGTTCTCCAGACACTACTATGCTGACTGGTGTTCTCCAGGTACTACAATACTGACTGGTGTTCTCCAGGTACTACAGTACTGACTGGTGTTCTCCAGATACTACAATATTGACTGGTGTTCTCCAGGTACTACAATACTGACTGGTGTTCTCCAGATACTACAATATTGACCGGTGTTCTCCAGATACTGCAATACTGACTGGTGTTCTCCAGATACTGCAATACTGACTGGTGTTCTCCAGATCCTACAATACTGACTGGTGTTCTCCAGATACTGCCATGCTGACTGGTGTTCTCCAGATACTGCCATGCTGACTGGAGTTCTCCAGGTACTACAATACTGACTGGTGTTCTCCAGATACTACAATACTGACTGGTGTTCTCCAGACACTACAATACTGATTAGTGTTCTCCAGATACTGCCATGCTGACTCGTGTTCTCCGAGAAGAAAGTTTTCTTCTACTTCACCCTGCATGCCTGAAATTGGACAGACCTTTCTGTCACGATGGCTCGTCATTTGCGCTTCTGTTGCTGTTCAGTGCATCATTTCGCCAGACTAGAGCATGTTGGGAAATGAGCTCACGCGCAAAAAGAGTTAGAAACCCTTTCCGTTTTTCCTTTTTTTTCACAGAAGTTTGTCAGACGGGGAACACTGGGAACATCATGCTGTACACACCCATGTTTTTTTTTTTTTTTTTTTTTTTTTTCTTCTTCTTTTTTTTTTTTTTTTTTTTTTTTTTGGAAATGTTTTGGGACTGTCAGTGGTGTGACATAGCTTGTACTAAACAAACCTGACAACAACAAAGAAATCAACAGACAGACACACAGACAGGCAGACAGACAGACGGACAGACGCACATACACTCCCCCCCCCCCCCCCCCCCCCACCCACACCCACACACACATGAAACATTTTGTTCGTAGCTTTGTCAATTCCTTCGTATTCTGTCTGTGTCTCATTGTCTGTCTGTATATCGGTCTCTATCTCTCGTTTTTATTTTTGTCAAACATTCCAACGAAACGTTTTAAAAAAAAAAGTATCTCTCAATACCTACCACCCTCCTTCCCCATCCCCTGTCCTATTCCCCTACCACCCCCCCCCCCCCCCCCCCCCCCCCCCTTCCAGAACCCTCACCTTCCCACTCCAATAACCGTAAGTTATGGCCTGGGCGCTAGTGTTTCGGCGTGAAGTGAAGTGCCGTAGTAAAGCGGTAGAAGACAATAAAGCAACGTTCCGCCTGAAACCTGCACTCCGCGCCCGTAACCCGAGACACCTCCCTCCCCTCTCCCCCTCCCTCTCCACTCTCCACAACAAAGGAGTGGGGGCTGGGGTGGGAAAGAAAGAAAAGAACAGCAGATCCTGCTCAGAATAATGGCGACAAGTTCTTTGCAGGCGCAGTACACAGCTCCAGTCGAAGAACAACACAACACAAAGTGGTTCGAGAGAGGGGGGGGGGGGGGGGGGAGGGAGAGGAGGGAGGAGGGAGGGAGGGAGGGATGGATAGAGTGAGAGAGAGAAAGGATGGAGAAGAAAGTGAGACAGAGAGAGGGGGGGGGGGGGGGAGAGAGAAACAGATGGAGGGGATGAGAGAGAGAGAGAGAGAGAGAGGTTTGTGTGTGTGTGGTGTGTGGGGGGAGAGGGGAGAAAGTCAGAGGGGGGGGTGGATAGAGAGAGTGAAAACAGAAGATGGGAGAGAGAGAGAGAGAGAGGAGAGAGAGAGAGAGAGAGCTTTTTTTTCCCCCCTTTATCTTTCTTTCCTCCGCTTCCCTCTCTCTCTCTCTCTCTCTCTCTCTCTCTCCTTCTGTATGTGTGCGTGCATGTACGTGCATGAGTGCTTGCGTGCGGGCGCGCGCGCGTATGTGTGTGTGTGTGTGTGTGTGTGTGTGTGTGTGTGTGTGTGTGTGTGTGTGTGTGTGTGTGTGTGGTATGACTCCAAGTGTACCTACATGCGTGTTCGTCCTCCTGACTTTCGATCCACGGTCCAAAGAGCGGAACCTGTGACAAACGACCTTAAAAGAAAAAACATCATCATCAACAACAACAAAAAACAAAAACAAAACAAAACAAAACAAACAAACAAAAAAAAAACCCTCCCCACTTCAAATTCCGCCTGCAGTTTTAGGTCTCGAACCTTCAAACCGGAAAGAAAAGATCTGCACAGTGCAACATACCAGGAGACATTTTTCCCCATCATCACTCCCTTCTGTTTCACATCATTCATTGGTCAGGAGTGTTGGGGGGTCGCTAGAGACAGGATCCGCTGTGTGGAGTATGGGACAGCACTCGTCACAACATGGAGAAGATTGAGATTTTTTTGGTGTGTGAGTAAAGTGATTTGGATCGGACGTATGCTTGAACACTTACATAACTTTCTGCGTGCACTTTGTCTCTCCCCACCATCTTTCTCTGTCTGTTCTTATAGAACAGGGAGTACTTTAGAATGGGAACGAAGAAATACAGTGTGTGTGTGTGTGTGTGTGTGTGTGTGTGTGTGTGTGTGTGTGTGTGTGTGTGTGTGTGTGAGTGTGTGTCTATCTGTATGTCTGTCCGTCCGTGATCAAAATGTGTTCCACTCGCTCCAGACAAAACCACTGGGCCGATCTTTCTGAAGATTTGTAGGTATGGTCAGTATGGGTTACGGATGATGCCCGATGGTTTATATCACCGTTATATCCATTACTAACGGCTATAACGGCCCATAACGTTTTTTCTTCTTTATGGAATATCTCAGAATGTACTTGGCCGATCTTTCTGAAAATTTGTAGGTATGTTCATTATCGGTCACGGATGATGGCCGATGTTTACCAGAATAGCCGTTACTAACGGCTATAACGGCCCCAAACGTTTTTTTTTTTTCCTCTTTAAGGAATATCTCACGCGTATTCAAACTAAAGTGGGAGTACATTTATATGCTTTGCATCTTGTTTTTGATTTTAGTGTCTCTCACACTCTTCTTTGTGTCTCTCATAACCTGTCTGTCTGTCTCTCAAACCCTCTTGTTTTTTTCCCTCTCACACACTCTCTTCCGTCTCTCACATTCTTTTTGTCTCTCACACCCTCTCTGTCTGTCTCTCACATCTTTTTATTTCTGCCTCTCACGCTCTCTCTCTGTGTGTCTCTCACATTCTGATTGCTGTCTCTCACGTTCTCTTTTCCTACCTCAAATGCCCTGCTTTCCTGCCTCTCCCTCATATTCGTTGTTTCTGTCTCACAAACTCTGTCTCTCATACTTTCTGTCTTTCAAGCCCTCTCTTTCATGTTCTTGCTTTCTGTCTCTCACGCCCTTTCTTTCTGTCTCTTACCCTTTTCTCTGTCTGTTTGCCTCACTCGTTCTTTCTGTCTCTCACGCTCCCTGCCTCTGTCTCTTGTCCCTTCTCGTTCTTCTTTTCTTTCACACCCTCTCTCTCTGCCTGTCTCTCACACCCCCCTTTTTCTGTCTGTCCATCAGATGCCATCTGTCTTTCTGTCTCTGTCTCTCACGTTCTTTTTCTGTCTGTCTTTCATGGCCTCTTTCTGCCTGTCTCTCACACCGTCCTTTCCCGTCTATCAGAACCTCTTTTTTATGTCTGTATCCTCTACCCACTCTTTGTCCCTCACATCTCTGTTCTGTCTGTCTCTTTTTTTTTCTCTCTGTCGTTAACACCTCTTTCTATCTATCTCTGATACCCATTTTCTGTCTTCTTACTCCCTCTTTCTGTCCATCTCTCACACCACCGCTTTCTGTCTTTCTTCCACACACGGCCTCTTTCCGTTTCTCACACCGTCTTTCTGTCTTTCTTCCACATAGTCTCTTTCCGTTTCTCACACCGTCTTTCTGTCTTTCTTCCACACAGCCTCTTTCCGTTTCTCACACCGTCTTTCTGCCCGACTCTCACACCTTCTCTTTCTGTCTCTCACATCCTCTCTTTCTGCCTGTCTCTCTCTCATCTCCCCCCCCCCTCTCTTTCTCTCACACTCTCTGTCTGTCTCTCACATCCTTCTTCCCCCCTTCCCCTCTCTTTCTCTCACACTCTCTGCCTGTCTCTCTCATCCTCCTTCCCCTCTCTTTCTCTCACACTCTCCGTCTCGTCTCTCACATCCTTTCCCCCCTTTCTTTCTCTCACACTCTCTGCCTGTCTCTCACACCCTTCTTCCCCTGTCTTTCTCTCACCACTCTCTGTCTGTCTCTCATACCCCATGTCTCTGTCTCTCCACAATAAAAATCGTCAATGCAAAAGACTAAATTACTATCATACCTCTATCCGGTTGCCCAGGACTAAAAAAAAAAAGTTCTGTAGACATCCGTTGCTGCACAGGTATTCATCACAGCACCGCGCCATCTACTGGCACGAAAAAACCATCTTCCCCGCAACCTTTGAATAAATTCTACACAGTTTTTTTTTGCCCCTGAACAATTCGCCTGAGAAACAGGGGACGGGGCAGAACGGGAAGATGTCACCCAGATGACGTTTTACACGTCACGTGGCTACCGCCTCTCTCAAGTGATGGTGCAGGCTTTTGACGTAGTTTGCAGGCGTGCCTCTTCCTCCGTGGATGTCGTATTTTCTTCAGGCAGACGTGCGACTCTTCATCAAGAAGCATTCAAGAGGGAGGGAGAAAAAAAGAAAAAAAAAAAAAAAAAAAGAAAAGAAAAAAAAAAAGGGGGAAAAATGCAGGCACTATTTATTGGTTGGTTTGTTTACGTGTATATCATTCTAGAAAAAAAATTCTTCCGATCCTTGGAAGAGGAAAAGCAGACCTGTCCAGCTTTTTTGCGCAGAAAACTTTTCCCCCAGACCTGATGAGGGAACAGAAAAACAGATGTATGCACGTGCAATGTTCAAACTTTCCTCTGCCTCCGGCATGGAATAATGTGTGTCTGGCCACATCTTTCAGACTGTGCCTGACATGGGGAGAAGAAAAGCAGATGTAGCCACCCATAGCCTTCCATAGTCCCCCCCCCCCCCCCCCCCCCCTCTCTCTCTCCTCTCTCCTTTTTTGTCTTCTTGGAAGTCAAGTCTTATTTTTCATGCTTCATTTTTCCTTGTTAAGATCAGTTATCGTTCTTGCCTTCTCTTTTTTTTTTTCCCCCATTCCTTTCTCTCCTCTCTCTCTCTCTCTCCCCTCTCTCTCTCTCTCTCTCTCTCTGTCTCTCTCTGTCTCTGTCTCTCTCTCTTCTTCCCTCCCCTTTTTATTCTGTCTCTCCTTCACCACCTGTCTGTCTGTGTTGGCACACATGGAAACACTCCCAAAGAACCAAGAGAAGTGTTTGATCATTGAAACACTCCTTCAGCACGAAGAGAGGCTTAGTTTACAATAAAGGAAACATTTCGACAGACCCGGTTAAAAAGGCTTTTATCTGGAAGAATTTCCGGAACACAGCTAGGAGTATTCAGAACAAGGTGGGGAAGAGTGCGGGCGGGGGTGGGGATGGGAGGGGGGGGGGGGGGGGGGGGAAGGTGGGAGGGGAGGGGGGCACTGATCACCAACATCTGGCAAGAGACAGAGCCATTAGTGTGCAGACTGGAAACAAAGAGCGCGCTTGCTTGCTGTGTGTGTGTGTTGCCTTTGTGTGTGTGTGTGTGTGTGTGTGTGTGTGTGTGTGTGTGTGTGTTCGTTCCGTGCACGCACGCCTGCCTGACACATCCATTAACATATCACTTTGGCTGTCCATTCAGTACTGGACTATTAGCTCAACTCGATTGTCAGCCCACGACCTAGGCATGTCAAAGCATGGCATGTTGCCCGTGAGAGGATGGGCTGTGCTGACTGCAGAGGCCGGTGCGTGACTGTCAGCTTCATACTGTGCCCACATTACAACAGATCTAGCCTTGGTTTTGCAGATTCAGCACCCTACTCCACCTCCCCACGATGAATGTCCTCCATCTTGACTGAGCAGTGTGCAGCAGGAGCGGTGCTGTGCTGGGCCAGTGTCGCACAGGAGAGAGTCTCCGATGCCGTCCACCAACGCGACTCGTGTGGCCACGTGTCCGCTGAGGCAAGGACATTGACAGTCTGTAGACTAAGAGAGTAGTGAAAAGCGCGCAGGTTTGATGCTCTGTGTGTGCAGACTAAGGGGTAGTGGAACAGCACGCAGGTTTTGACGCTGTGCGGTAGACAATAGCAGATGGATGGTCTGGCTGCGCACGCTGAGAGATTGCACGAATACCTCAGGCTTGCTTTATTGGTCGTCTCCGTCTGTCTGTCTGTCACACACACACACACACCACCCACACACACACACACACACACACACACACACACACACACACACACACGCCGCACGCACGCACGCACGCACACACACACACACACACACACACACACACACACACTTCGTCCTGCCCGCAAGTCGACCTGAACCATGACGGTACCCACCACCCACCCCACCCTCCCTTCCCCTCCTCCCCCTCCCTTTGCCCTCTGTTCACAATTAGACGGGCGGTCCCAATAGGCTAAGTAGCCGGGCCTGGTGACAGGCTGCAGAATAATGACTGCTTACGACTCTGCCAGACCATCGTCAGGGTCCCCTCACCGCCACGCATTGCACGTGCACAAATAGTGAGTGAAGGGACCTGGTCGCCACAGCCCCTGATCGCCCTCGCCCAACAATATGTACATAAATAAACCCGCCAGCCGTTTTTTTTTCCGTTTTTTTTTTTTTCTTTCCTTCCTTCCTTCTTCATCTCTTTTTTTTTTTTTTTCTTTTCTTCTTCTTTTTCTTCTAACCCTGCCGTGTTTCCCTCCGATCCTGTGCCGACGGGCATGCCTCAAGGCAATCCTCTCAACGTGCGGCTCTCTCTCTCTCTCTCTCTCTCTCTCTCTCTCTCTTCTCTCTCTCTCTCTCTCTCTCTCTCTCTCTGAAGGCTTCCTGCCCCTCAGCCCTCGGGCCCTGAAAAGCATTTTGAGTTTCAATTACGCCGGGTTGACTTCCATCCCCAGCCAACCTACAGCACCGCCATTGCGGGCTAGGATGGCTTCCATCTCCCCCTCCGCCAGCCAAAACCTACAGCACCGCCATTGGTGGCTAGGATGGCTTCCATGTGCTGAGAGTCTAGGACAACACACTGTTCTTCTTCTTCCCTGAATGTGGGGAAAGAGAGAGAGAGAGAGAGAGAGAGAGAGGAGAGAGAGAGAGAGAGAGAGAGAGAGTTTATTTTCGTTCAGAGAGAGAGAGAGATAGAGAGAGAGAGGAGAGAGCGAGAGAGACGCTTACTTTACTTTACCCCCTCTCACAGAGAGAGAGGAGAGAAAGGAAGATTTCCTTTTCTTCCTCGCTTAGAGAGAGAGAGAGAGAGAGAGAGCGAGGAGAGAGAGAGAGAGAGAGAGAGAGAGAGAGAGAGAGAGAGTTACTCTCCCTCCTCCTCAAAGAAAGAGACAGGGAGAAAGGGAGAGAGGGGGGGTGGGAGAGATTTTTCTCCCTCGTCCTTTTCCTCGTTTCGTTCAAGCTGAGAGACAGAGATCCTTCTCTGCGCTCTGAGAGAGAGTAGACTATCGATCCGCCATTCTTCTTCTCTCTCTTCTGAGGGAAGATTCTTCCAGAGAGAGAGAAGAGAGAGAGAGAGAGAAGAGAGGCTCGTCTATTGTTTCTCGAGATAGAGAGAGATTGATTTCTCGTCGCTCCAGCGAGAGAGAGAGATTGATTCTTCTCTCGCTCAGAGAGAGAGAGAGAGAGAGAGAGAGAGAGAGAGAGAGAGAGAGATGAGATTGATTCCTCGTCGCTCAGACGAGAGAGAGAGAGAGAAGAGAGAGTAGGAGAGAGAGGAGAGATAGAGAGAGAGAGATGGGTTGGTGGTTTACTTTGAGACAGACGAGAAGACAGCGCAGACGATACAAGGAACGTCTTGACAACCCAATCTTTACCCAAACATTTACCTTGCTTTTCTTGTGCCTGATGAAGGAGGAAGTGGAGACGGGATGGTTTTCTCATTGACAACTTGCCTGCTAATTACACCCCTCGCCCGCGCCCTCTACTATGCCCGTGTAGGGGAGAAAACTCTCTCTCTCTCTCTCTCTCTCTCTCTCTCTCTCTCTCTCTCACACACACACACACACACACACACACACACACACACACACACACACACACACTGAGAACATTGTTTTGCCATTTCCTATTCAAAGCCACTTATTTTTTTTTTTTTCCCAGACCACTCTGTGTAGGAGGAAATAGAAGAACTCTTTAATGGCGTGCCTGCGAACCCAGTCGATTTAGTCCTGGCAAGTGCGAGTCAGTTGAGAGCACTGCTTCAGTGGTCGCCTGACACTGCTGTGCACACTGATCGATCATTTGGATTTATGAGTGTCTACTTTGAAGACTGCTCCCTTTGAAGTTTCGCTGCGTTTGTAGACTGTTCGGTTTGCAGTTCGTCCCTATTTGTAGACTCTTCCGTTTGAAGCTCGCCCTGTTTTTTTTGTTTTTTTTTTTTTTTTTTTTTTTTTTTTAGGCTGTTTCCGTTTGAAATTCACTCTGTTTGTAGACTGTTCTGTTTGTAGTTCGTCCCGTTTGTAGACTTTCCGTTCGTAGTTCGCCCAGTTTGTAGACAGTTCCGTTTGAAGTTCGCGCTGTTTACCGACTGCTCCGTTTGAAGGTTGTTTTATTTGTAAACTGTTCCGTTTGTAGTTCGCCCTGCTTGTACACTGTTCCGCCTGATGTCAGATTAATTTCGTGGACAGATCTGTGGTTTGAAAGGAGGTGTACGTTGTTAGAGAACTGGGCTGTTGTTGTTTTAACCTGAATTTCAGAAGAGGTTATGCAGGTATGCAGGTATGCAGGCTCTTTCCTACCAACTGGCCATGACTGGAGCAGACTGAATGTAGAAACCAGCCTATATCGGCATCCAGACAACACGGGCCTTGAATTGCCACCTCTCGTCTCACACGAGCGACATCAACATTTCTTCTTTTTGATGAACTATCTCCCAACATGTGTCTTTTTTCTTTCCTTTTTCTTTCTCTCCTATTTTAAATTCATGAATTGTTGCTTATATGTTACAATCATATTTGCAACAACATCAGATACAAATGCAGAAGCACAATCACTTTGTTGGTATATTGATTTGTTCTTTTGAATCAGGTCTGCATGGTTAGGATAACAATATATTGTAAGTTGAATCTTTAAGTAACACCCACCCATCCGCCTCTTCTACTCCCCCCCCCCCTCCCCCCGATCACCCCCCTCTCTTCCACCAGCCTCCGCGAGAGTTCTATCACATGAGTGTACAGGGAAATGGCGTGTGGACGGAGAGGTGTGCAGGGAAATGGTGTGTGGACGGAGAGGTGTGCAGGGAAATGGCGTGTGGACGGAGAGGTGTGCAGGGGAATAACGTCAGGACGGACAGGTGTGCAGGGAAATGGTGTGTGGACGGAGAGGTGTGCAGGGAAATGGTGTGTGGACGGAGAGAGGTGTGCAGGGAAACGGTGTGTGGACGGAGAGGTGTGCAGGGAAACGGTGTGTGGACGGAGAGGTGTGCAGGGAAATGGCGTGCGGACGGAGAGGCGTGCAGGGAAACGGTGTGTGGACGGAGAGGTGAACAGCGGCCATGGATGAAAACAAAGTGTTCAACAGAAAGAGAGTCTGAAGTGGGGAGACGTGTGTGTGTGTGTGTCACAAAGACAGGTTAAGGTGGGTGACAGTGTGACTTGGGAAGATGTGTGTGTCACAAACACAGGTTAAGGTGGGTGACAGTGTGACTTGGGAAGATGTGTGTGTCACAAAGACAGGTTAAGGTGGGTGACAGTGTGACATGGGAAGATGTGTGTGTCACAAAGACAGGTTAAGGTGGTGACAGTGTGACATGGGAAGATGTGTGTGTCACAAAGACAGGTTAAGGTGGATGACAGTGTGACATGGGAAGATGTGTGTGTCACAAAGACAGGTTAAGGTGGTGACAGTGTGACATGGGAAGATGTGTGTGTCACAAAGACAGGTTAAGGTGGGTGACAGTGTGACATGGGGAAGATGTGTGTGTCACAAGACAGGTTAAGGTGGGTGACAGTGTGACATGGGAAGATGTGTGTGTCACAAAGACAGGTTAAGGTGGGTGACAGTGTGACATGGGAAGATGTGTGTGTCACAAAGACAGGTTAAGGTGGGGGTGACAGTGTGACATGGGAAGATGTGTGTGTCACAAAGACAGGTTAAGGTGGGTGACAGTGTGACATGGGAAGATGTGTGTGTCACAAAGACAGGTTAAGGTGTGGGTGACAGTGTGACATGGGAAGATGTGTGTGTCACAAAGACAGGTTAAGGTGGGTGACAGTGTGACATGGGAAGATGTGTGTGTCACAAAGACAGGTTAAGGTGGGTGACAGTGTGAAGTGGGAAGATGTGTGTGTCACAAACACAGGTGAAGGTGGGTGACAGGCAGCATGGACCAAACAGCCCTGCCAGAAGAGACACAGCCAACACACACAACAAAAACAGCCCTGCCAGAAGACACAGCCAACACACACAACAAACAGCCCTGCCAGAAAAACACAACAAACACACACAACAAACAGCCAGAGGGGACACAGCCAAGACACACAACAAACAGCCCTGCCAGAAGACACAGCCAAGACACACAAACAGCCCTGCCAGAAGACACAACCAACACACACAACAAACATCCAGAAGACACAGCCAAGACACACGACAAACAGCCCTGCCAGAAGACACACCAACACACACAACAAACAGCCCTGCCAGAAGACACAGCCAACACACACAACAAACAGCCCTGCCAGAAGACACACCAACACACGACAAACAGCCCTGCCAGAAGACACACCAACACACGACAAACAGCCCCTGCCAGAAGACACACCAACACACACGACAAACAGCCCTGCCAGAAGACACACCAACACACACGACAAACAGCCCTGCCAGAAGACACACAACACACACACGACAAACAGCCCTGCCAGAGGACAACCAACACACACAACAAACAGCCCTGCCAGAGGACAACCAACACACACAACAAACAGCCCTGCCAGAGGACAACCAACACACACAACAAACAGCCCTGCCAGAGGACAACCAACACACACAACAAACCGCCATGCCAGAAGACACAGCCCAACACACCACAAACAGCCCTGCCAGAGGACACAGCCAACACACCACAAACAGCCCTGCCAGAAGACACAGCCAACACACAGGACAACAAAGCTACAGGATATGGATGCAAATCAATCTATGAAGTAAACGAGGAACACCAACTCCACCATACTGACTCCGATCTAGACAGTAAGGAAGTAAGGAGAAAGATGGAAGATTTAGAAATGGATGACGGGAAGATGGGCTAAACAAAGACAACTGTATGATAAGAATCAGGAACTGACATGTTCTCATCAACCGCACACACACACACACACACACACACACACACACACACACACACACACACACACACACACACACACACACACACACACTCACGCACGCACACACACACACACACACACACACACACACACACACACACACACACACACACACACACACAACACACACACACACACACACACACAGAATGATCACACAAACACACATATACACACAGAGAGAGAGAGAGAGAGAGAGAGAGAGAGAGAGAGAGAGAGAGAGAGAGAGAGAGAGAGAGAGAGAGAGAGAGAGAGAGAGCGAGCGTACTTTTATACAGTATAACGACACACGTGAGTAAATTCAATGACGAAAAAGAGAGACACTTGAGGAAAATATAGAAGCCATTGTTTATGACAGTTTCAGTTTTACACTGAATAACGAAACAATACGCCGTTTGTACTGGTCTGTTGTTGTGTACATCAGGAGTGTTACAGTTTGTAGCGTTCGTATGGACATGCTTGTATCCATTCATACGTATGCACTCCTGTACGTTTTCTCTTCTCTGTGTCTTTGATCTTTTTGTCTCTTTTTTTCCCCCCCCCCCCCCCCCCAACTGTTTTTGTTGCTCTCCGCTCTCTCGATGTTTTTTTTTTTGTTTGTCTTTTTTTGTATTTTCTTTTTTTTTTTTTTCTTTTTTTTTTTTTTTTTTACTTCCTTTCTTCCCGATCACTCTTACATGCCTTCAGGCCACTATATGCATCTCTCCTCCCTCGCTTTGTTTTTCCATCTTTCCAGCCTACGATTTAATCTTCAACCTTTTTCTTCACACTCCTTCTCCGCCCTCTCATCGCTCACCCGCATCTGTCTCTTTTTCTCTTCAAAGTCGGTTTTTTGCCCCCCCCCCCCCCCCCCGTTTTTTTTTTTTTTTTTTTTTTTTTTTTTACTAGATTGAAGACACCTCGCATCCATGACCCAAATTGGTTATGACGTATTCTTTAATTTCAACTTTGCAAATTAATCTGAAATAAAGCACGTTCAGTCGGTCTGTCTGTCTATGTCCCATCATTCTTGTTCCCTATACCAATGCATAGATGTCGTCTTTCCGAATGTAGCAGGGCCTCTCATTAGCATTCTGGGCACATCAACAGCCAATCACGTTTGTGCTTAGCAATGGTATTCATCGCCTTTTGAATGCGACAAAAATGCGACTGTCTGGCGAAGCGAGGCTATGTCAGGATTCAAAGCAGGTGAAAGGGAGAGTGAACACGGGAGGGGGGGGGGGGGGGGGGGGAGAAAGAGGAGGGGAGAGGAGAAAACGGTCAAGAACAGGGAGGGAGGGGGTGACGGGGTTAGAGGGAGATGGGACGAGGCTGAGAAGGGGAAGGGGAGAGAGTGAACGACACGCGGTAGAGAGAGAGATGGGGGGGGGGGGGGGGGGGGGGGGGGGGGGGGGGGGGAGGGGGAGAAGGAAGACGGGAAAAGGGGAGAAGTGGGGGAGCGGGGGCTGGGGGGGGGGGGGGGGGGGGCTAGAGAAAAGGGGAGTAGGGGGGGGGGGGGAAGGGGGCAAAGGGAAAAGACAGACGGAAGGGTGGACTGGAGGGAGAGAGGGGGTAAGGAGGGGCAGGAGGAGAGGAGAGGGGGTGGTGGTAGTGGGAGAGGGGGGGGAAGGAGGAGGGGGGGAAGAGGAAGTGGGCGGGGAGCTGCTGTGTCCAGAACATCACAAACTCCTCTTTCACCCTACTGTCCTTCATAGGGCCCCCGTGGTCGGCCTGGTTTAAAACCACGCGACCTGAACCAGCTAACCGGGTCGCCAGGCCTCTCTCTCCGTCCATCCCATGAAACAGTGCCCCCCCACCCCCACCCCCACCCCCGATCATCACCTGCACTGTGACGTCACACCGGTCATGTGACCGCGCCTGGTGTTCCCAGACCATCCTTGATCGATATTCCAGTGGGTGGGGATTGTGAATCTGATCCCCTGCAACAACAACAACAACCACAACACACAGCAGGGAGGAGGGAGGGATGGGGGGGGGTGGGGGTGTGGGGTGGGGGGGGTTCTGTTTCTGCTGCCTTCAACCTCCAACCGTTCCACAGAGACAGCCTTCTGCCTGCTGTTTGGTCAGGGGTGTGTGAATTCTGGGATTGAGCCTGGTCAGCACACGGAAGCCTGCAGCGGTCAGTCTTTGATGTCCGGTGTCCGAGGAGCCGTGTGCTGCCCCCTCCACCCCCTACTGACCACTCAGACAAACAAACACAAACACTGCCCGCCGCCCAGATAGAATCAAGATGGCCTCAACCCTCTCCGGCACTCGGCGCGGGAATAGAAGAGTTCAACGTCACCGCTCAGAATGTGTCGTCATTCCGGAATGACGTCACCGGCGAGATGCGGGGGAAGGCGGGCGGGGCTGATCAGATCGGCGGGGCTGATACAGTCAGCACCAGTGCCAGATTGGATTTCATTGACAGGACGACTCGGGGCGGCCCGTGTTGACTTTACCGCAGGTCTAGGGAAGGGAGGGGGAGGAAAGAACTGTTGGAACAGGCTGGGGATTGTGATGTAGCCAAAGGAATGTGCACACACGTGTGTGCCTGCTCCCCCCCCCCCCCCCCCCCCCCCCCATCCCTGCCTCCTCCGCTCCTCCCCCCCTTCCCCTTTCCTCTCCCATCCTCCTGTCGACCAAACTCATACGCTTCCACGCATCCAAGCAAGCACGCTCAGACACAGACACAGATACAGAAAGACACACAGGCAAACAGACAGACAGGCAGCAGACAAACGGACAGACAGACACACACACACACACACACACACACACACACACACACACACACACACACACACACACACACACGCACACACGCACACACACACACACACACACACACACACACACACACACACACACACACACACACACACACACACGTGACAGCCTGACTGATAACAAAGATCACACAACTAGATTTTCCATTACAGATAGATAAAAATCTTTCGGAGTTGTTAATAGCTGACTGCCTCCTACTCATACGTGCCCGACGTATTGTATTGTGTTTCTCGAACGGCAGGCGATAATTAATGTTCTTGTTCTTGTTCTTC
Source organism: Conus betulinus (assembly GCA_016801955.1). Classification (NCBI taxonomy): domain Eukaryota; kingdom Metazoa; phylum Mollusca; class Gastropoda; order Neogastropoda; family Conidae; genus Conus; species Conus betulinus. The sequence continues at coordinate 96,879 of JADBJO010000853.1, forward strand.
ATACACACGCACACACACACACACACACACACACACACACACACACACACACACACACACACACACACACACGGTGCGTGTATGCGTGTGCGTATGTGTGTGTGTGTGTGTGTGTGTGTGTGTGTGTGTGTGTGTGTGTGTGTGTGTGTGTGTGAGAGAGAGAGAGAGAGAGAGAGAGAGAGGGAATGAATGAATGAATGAATGAATAAATGAATGAATGATAGTTTATCGTCGTGAGCTTCACAAGACTCATCCACAACGGAGGGGTTGGGGACTGTACGTACACAACCATTAGAAATAAACACCACCAAGACATTACAAGAAAGTGCGTCGTGATTGGATTCGAGATCACGGAATTGTAGTCACCAGTAAAGACAATGAGAAGGTAACTGTCAATCGGATTTTCCGGATGTTTATCAACAGTTTCATCGGAACAGCAGTCACGACGGATCGATAAGATTTGGATGTTGAAGCTCTTTGCTGCTTGTAGTGCTGCCCTTCAGTTCTTCTTTCACTTCACACGTGTCATCATTCATTTCGTTTGTCATTTCCTCCAAGGGCACCATGACGTCTGTGATTGTAATGTTTGCATGGGTTGTCTGTACTGTGAAAAGAGAGAGAGAGAGAGAGAGAGAGAGAGAGAGAGAGAGAGAGAGAGAGAGACGAACCTCTCTCTCTCTCTCTCTCTCTCTCTCTCTCTCTCTGTCAGTCAGTCTGGTATTTTCAAAGCCAGCTGCTGAGTGTGTCCCTGAGCTTCAGGGGATGTAGGAGGAAGAAGGGGGGGGGGGGGGGGGGGGGGGGGGGCGGAGGGAGGGGGGGGAGAGGAATCGAGGAATCGGTCACTGAGCTGTATCACTCAGCACGTGCGTGCAGTGAAGCGTGGTGTTTGGTCAGTGACGGCAACCACTGCCCACAGGCCCGTTCGGTCGGACGGCCGACCGGTCACTTCCAACGGCCCTCCCTTCCAACTTTCAAACCAAGTGTGTAGTTCTGCGGCCCTCCCTTTCCAACAATGTTTGGGGTACCAACAACTTTTGGTGAATCAACGAGCACGGCATGGACGACAGCTAGGGTGGTCTACCCGACACTTAAGGTGTTCTACCCGACATCTAGGGTGTTCTACCCGACAGTTAGGGTGTTCTACCCGACAGTTAACACCCTACCCGACATTTAGAGTGTTTACTGGACGGTTAGGGTGTTCTACCCGACAGTTAGGATGTTCTACCCGACAGTTAGGATGTTTCTACCCGACAGTTAGAGTGTTCTACCCGACAATTAGGGTGTTCTACCCGACAGTTAGGATGTTCTACCCGGCGGTTAGGGTGTTCTACCCGACAGTTAGGGTGTTTACCCGACAGTTAGGGTGTTCTACCCGACAGTTAGGATGTTCTACCCGGCGGTTAGGATGTTCTACCCGGCGGTTAGGGTGTTCTACCCGGCGGTTAGGGTGTTCTACCCGACAGTTAGGATGTTCTACCCGGCGGTTAGGGTGTTCTACCCGGCGGTTAGGGTGTTCTACCGGCGGTTAGGGTGTTCTACCCGGCGGTTAGGATGTTCTACCCGGCGGTTAGGGTGTTCTACCCGACAGTTAGGATGTTCTACCCGGCGGTTAGGGTGTTCTACCCGACAGTTAGGGTGTTCTACCCGACAGTTAGGATGTTCTACCCGACAGTTAGGGTGTTCTACCCGACAATTAAGGTGTTCTACCCGACAATTAAGGTGTTCTACCCAAGCTGACCAAAATTGGACCGTGTGGATCCATATCAGTGGCCTACAGAAGGAACTGTACAAGACCTGGGGAGGAGGCTGCCACAGAGAGCAGGCGACCAACGACAACGACACCGACTACGACCAGTCATCACGGGGACAGCACCGCCAAGAACTACACAGACTACAGTCTGGGAAACCTTGTCCTTAAGGGTCTCCGGCCAGGACGGTAATCTCAACGCCAAGAACTACCCAGACTACAGTCTGGGAAACCTTGTCCTTAAGGGTCTCCGGCCAGGACGGTAATCTCAACGCCAAGAACTACCCAGACTACAGTCTGGGAAACCTTGTCCTTAATCTCAACGCCAAGAACTACCCAGACTACAGTCTGGGAAACCTTGTACTTAATCTCAACGCCAAGAACTACCCAGACTATAGTCTGGGAAACCTTGTCCTTAAGGGTCTCCGGCCAGGCGTTAAATCTCACCCATCAATCAAAGTTTGAGCAATCTGAATCCCAATTCAGCTTCTTTCTGGTGAAAACAAAATAAATGTTAGAGGCCAAGAAGGAAATGGTTTCTATTCAATGCAGCCATTGTCCCCACCCCCCTCCTTCTTTCCTCCCTCCTCTCTCTGCCCATCACACCCACCCTTCCACAGATCCGTGCACTAAAAATAGTAACATGTTTTGATTGTTTGAAAAAACAAAACAAAACCGTCGCCGTGATTTTTCCTTCCGGTTAGATTATTGAATGAAAATCGAGAGACTTTTTCTGTGCGACCTTTCAGGGCGATCAGATAGTGAGAGTGAGAACACTGACCACCCCGTGTGTGACCAGTGACACGGCGGTACTGTTTACGGGCCTTGGACAGAAATGATCATACGTCATTGCAAAAGATTTGCTTTTCTGAACTTCATTCCCCTTTATCAACAACATTTCTCTGGTTTGTCTAGTTGATGAAACAGATTTTTAAAAAAAAAAAAAATAAGAGAGAGAGAAAAGAAAAGAAACGCTGAGTCAGACACTACATTGATTAAACGTCGCCTTTGTTTTAAAACTCTATTTTTATGTAGTTCCTTGGTTTCCATTGAAACGATAATTGTAAGGTGGGCGTTTGTCGTCATTCGAGTTGCCGGTATAGTGTTCACGTTCACGGAAAGCGAACGCAATCAAAGCAATATGACGTGGTGCTGCGGGCCGTTGACTTGTTTGCATGGGAGAGAGGTTGTAGGCAGAAAGTCCAAAGTGCAATGTTTGAACCTTGGATGGTTTGGTTTAAACAGGACTAAGAGGGTTTAAGTTTTACTATCGCAGCATTATTTTCAGCGTTTTAATGGGGCCTTTTTTGGGGGGGGGGGGGGGGGGGGGGCTGTGTGTGTGCGTGCGTGTGTGTGGTGTGTGTGTGTGTGTGTG